>JADBJO010025590.1:0-15000 GCA_016801955.1 Conus betulinus
GGACATGTTTATGATAACTTTGTGTCAACCCAACAGTTCAGAGTCCATCTCCTCTGATTTATGCGGTATGGCTCAAAAGGCCTTCTTCCTGTGCGTGATTTTTCCACCCACTCAACATCGTATACAAAGACAACATGCACAACGCAGGTTTTTATGTTGTGAACAAGCAGACTTAACTCAGTCATCAGTCTCACAATCCACTCTTAGTGCAGACACTGCTACAACCCTCACCTGCACATTGTTCATTTGCCTTTTTCGTCTTCTGCCTCCACATCATTCCGCTATCAGTTTCCCTTCACTGTTTGATGGAGAAATGGGAAAAGATAGATGGGGTACAGTCAGATTACATATTGACACTAAAGTCCAGCCTGTAACACAACGCCATAGGCGTATCCCTTTTTCATGTACGCAAAGATGTAGAAGCGGAGCTAGAACGTTTAGTTGAAGTCAGATGTGATCGAGAGAGTCACTGGTCCTACTCCGTGGATTAGTCCTGTGGTGGTGGTACCCAAGAAGACTAAAGGAGTCAGAGTGTGTATTGATATGCATGAAGCAAATAGGGCGATAGGGAGAGAAAAGTACCCAATGCCAAACTGTGGATGATCTGATTGCTGATCTTAATTCTTCTACAGTTTCCAGCAAGCTAGACTTGACACAAACGCGTATCATCAACTTGAACTGGAAGAATCAAGTCACTATATTACCACATTTTCAATGCATGCAGGATTGCGCCGGTACAAAAGACTTCTGTTTGGTGTTGATGCTGCATCGGAAATTTTTCCAGAAGACCATTGCGGATCTTCTCAGTGACATTCCAGGTGCTAGAAATTTGTCTCTGATGATATCATAGTACATGGCAAGACGCAAGCTGAGCATGATGAAAACCTGAGAAGAACTCTGAAGCGACTTCAGGAAAAAGGGCAGCAAAAACTGAACAAAGTAAAATGCAAGTTTCTGTCAACAAACTCACTTTCTTTGGACATGTGTTCAGTGATAAAGGAATCTCAGCTGATCCTAAAAAAAATCAGATCCATCATTGGCACTGACTCACCCAAGAATGTTTGCAGAAGTACGATCATTTTTGGGTATGACCCAGTATGTGTCCCGCTTCATTCCTAAGTATGCAACACTTACTGAACCTCTGCGTCAACTGACAAAGCAAGATGTCCCCCTGGAAATGGTCTGAAGTTGAAACAGCAAGCTTTCAGCAACCTGAAAGAAGCATTGACAGGAGCAAAAGTCATGGCATATTTTGATCCAAACAAGTCAACAGAAATCATTGTAGATGTAGTCCTGTTGGTCTCGGAGCGATCTTCACTCAAGAAGGCAAGATTGTCAGTTATGCAAGTCGTGCATTGACAGAGGTCGAACAACACTATTCACAGACTGACCAGGAGATGCTAGCTGTAGTGTATGGTGTCGAGCACTACCATCTGTATCTTTTCGGCTCAACATTCACTGTTGTAACGGACCATAAACCACTTTTGGGAATTATGAAAAGCCGAAAGCCAGCTACAGCAAGAATTGAACGTTGGCGTCTTCGTCTTATGCCATACGAGTTTGATCTTCAGTATCGTCCAGGAAAAAAAATGACAGAAATCCATCAGATTTCATCAGTAGACACCCACACACTCAACCTAGAGAGAGACAATGCAGGCGAAGCTTACATCAAGTTCGTCAGCAAGAACGCAGTTCCCAAAGCAATGACTTTTGAAGAAATTCGAACTGCACACACAACAGGATTCCCAGTTCCAGAAAACTGAAGATGGCAATTGAAACAAATAGGTGGAAAGATTCTGACCTTTTTGTTTTGCCCGTTTCAAGGATGAACTATCTGTCTATGATGATGTCATTCTTCGTGATCATCGAATTGTGTGGTTCCCCCTTTTTTTACAACAGAAAGTTGTTTGACATCGCTCATCATACGCATCAGGGGATAGTCAAGACCAAACAACTCATCAGAGAGAAGGTGTGGTTTCCAGGAATAGACAAATTAGTGGAAGAGACGGTGAAGAAATGCATTCCGTATCAAGCCTCATACCCTGGTCACTCACAGCGTGAACCTCTGTGTCCAACACCACTTCCTTCTGAACCCTGGTCTGAAATCGCAGTTGATTTTGCAGGCCCATTTCCCTCTGGTCACTACGTGCTAGTTGCCATCGATGAACATAGCAGATACCCTGAAGTTGAGGTGATTCCTTCAACATCAGCAAGAGTCGTCATTCCACGTCTGAATGATATATTTGCACGTCAGGGTTTTCCCAAAGTTGTCAAGACTGACAATGGTCCCCCATTCCAAAGTTCAGATTTCCAGGACTTCGCAAAACAGTCAGGTTTTCCATCATAGGAAAACTGCTCCATTATGGCCAGAAGCAAATGGTGAAGCAGAGCGTTTCATGAGAACGTTGAACAAGTATGTTCGAGCTGCCACAGCTGAAGGCAAAGACTGGAGAATGGAACTTCCTGATTTCCTTCGTCAATACAGAGCTACGCCACATGGTGCAACAAACATGTCCCCATTTGAAGCTCTGACCGGAAGGAAGATGAACATTGGTATTCCTGCAGTTCCCAATTCCCCTACCATCCCAGCTCACTCACGTCTAGCTCACAACGATGCTGTCAGCAAAATGAAGATGAAAAATTATGCTGATCAAAGACGACACACAAGAGAGTCTGGCATCAGGACAGGTGACCATGTCCTTGTGAAGCAACGGAAAAGAAACAAACTGACCCCGTTGTTTGATCCCCATCTCTACACTGTTGTGAAGAAACGTGGTAGTATGATTGTTGCAAGACGAGGCAATCATTTCATCACACGAAATTCTTCATTCTTCAAACCTGTGCAGATTGACATTCCTTCTGAAGAAGAAGAGGAAGAAGAAGTTGAGGCATATCATCAGTGTGATTTTCAACCAGAGGCAGTGACTCAAACACCATTAGTTTCACCATCAAGGTCAAAAGAGATGCCTACTCCAAGATCTTCACCAGTGCCTGAATCACCCATAGATGTGTCTCTACAGCAAAGCAGATTCACAGAACCAGCTCAGGCACAACCAGATCAGACAATTCCAAGAAGAAGTTCTCAAAGAACTGTGGTGTTGCTGAAGAAATTCAAGGACTTCATCATGAAATAAACATTTTGCATGCTGCTGTTTAAATTCCTGTTTACAGCAACAAGAGCACTGACACTGTTTCTTTTAAAGCATGTTTTATGTTCCATTCAGTTAAATTCATTTTGAATTTGATGTTAACAGTGTGGAAAAAAAAAAGAAAAAATTTCAGGTGTTTCATTTTCAAATATCATCTAAGCTTTTAGTAATATAGTATGTAAGATAATTGCTAATATAGTTGGACTTGAGTTATAAACTTAGACTCATTTTAATCTTACGAAGCGGACTTGAATTCAATCAAAGAAATCTCCAACTGTTTCACAGTGACATTTGGTGTGAATCGTCAACGTGAACATTTAGTAATCTGGGTTATTATACTCCTAAATTTATGCATGTTGCACGTTAACTTTATGATTGATTACAGAATGCATGCTACATCTGTTGCGAATAATATTAATACTAAATTTGCAACTAAATTGGGGAGGGATGTTATGTTTAATATTGAAAGCAGCAAGAACTATAACTCTATGTGAAAGTCTAATGCATGCGTAAAGAGAATGCGCAGAAGGCCCAACGGTTGCATGTCCAGATGTATGGTGAATGATCACAGCGTTCCCTTAGTAAACATCGTTTGGAGTTTGCAACTAGTGTGTTAGTGTCGTTGTTGCGTGCAACATCAGCTAATCTAGACACATCAATACACACACATACACACACACACACACACATACACACACACACACACACACACACACACACATATATATATATATATATATATATATATATATTATTTTATTTATATACATACATACATATGTCTTTAATGTAAGACATAAGAGCAAGCATTGTTTATAATTGAATATTTCTTGCAGTCGCTGCAACACCAAGCTGCTCTCTGTAAGTTGCTGGAATGGTGCTCCGTTACTTATCCTTGGAATTTATTAGTTTATTGTAATTTAGTCCCTTGCGGATTCATTCCAAGAACTGGCCCTCAGCACTAGTGTCTTAAGAGGTTATATCTTTAGATTTTCTACTTTTCACAAGAAAATGTAGCTTGTTTTGCTCTTTCATGATTTTCTTTTGCTTTTTTTTTTTTTTTTTTTTTTTTTTTTTTTTTTTTTTTTTTTGCTGTCCCAACCTCTGCGCCACCTCAGAGGCAGTGCACCCACGCCGCTCATTCCGACACCCTGTCCGCAGCCACGGCCCGGTCGGCCCCGCCGCAGCCCCGGCACCGGCAATCCACAGGCAGCAGTCAATGTCAAGTCGTCAAGAGGCAACCCACCGGAGGAGACACTGCACTGCTGCCGAGTCACTTCAGTGGTGTTCAGTGGCGCCTGTTCTGATCTAACATACGCAGGACACCACCTACTAAGCCCCCTACTGACGACAATAATTGCTTAGTCGCGGAGCCGGCGTGAGTGAGCTCTCCCTCCGGAGGGCGCCACCACGTCCGTCCAACGACAGTCCCCATGGATTCGCCGATACCGGTGACCCCGACAGAACCAAACCAAGGCCACAGACGTGGAGAGGGGACATCGAAACTGAGGTCACCATGAGAGCAGGGCATGAAGGGCCACAGAATTTGAGACCTTTTTTTTTAAGCTGATCGATGAGAATGAGATGATGATTATGATGATGCTACGGATTTCCATTTCGGTCTGAGACTACATGACAGGGCTGTACTCTACGCTTCCTTTCATAATATATCCCGGCGTCAACCAGGCCCGAGAGATACAGACACCTGCAGTGTTGGTCAGGAAATTTGAGCAACACTCTCAGAAACGCATCCATTAAGTGGATGAAACTCGACTGTGTGGTCCCAGTCTTCCCAACTGAGTCCGCAGCAAACTCAACTCTGGGTAGGAGCCGGTCGGGGCAGAAAAACCCACATGACTTCTGATGGGATTCGAACCCACGACCTCCCAGCCGGGAGTCCGCGGACGCTTTGACCAGGGTGTTATGACATATTAATGAGTTTTCTTCGCTATGGAGAGTGTGTTCCCCTTGGAGACCAGAAACTTGTGGAAGGCCCAGTGTGAGTGGCATTTATTAATCCTCACTCAAGTACATAAGCAGAAATTGTCTACTACTGCAGATATGAAAGTTTATTTTCCCCTATCATTTAAATCTAGGACATCAGAGCAAGCTTAGGTTATTATTCAATATTTCTTACAGTCATTGCAACACCAAACTGCTCTGAAAAATTGTTGGAATGGTGCTCAGTTACTTACCCTTGGAATTTATTACTTTATTTGTGTGGTGTAGGAAAATAGAAAAAGAAAACAATGGAATCCCAAAACCGCTTGGTTGACTCCTTTTGATTTCGTTCCCAAAAGGAACCTTCTTTTGCGACAGGAGGGCTCAATCGACTAGTCTCAGCACATGTTTATGTATTCAGGTTCAAACACAATGCAGGACACGAACATCAAGCCCAACAGATGAAACATCGGGATGTAATTATATTAGAGGGATAGATATGTAGTTAGACAGACAGTTGCATGCACACGCAGATACAGGTGATCGTTAGAACAGTTCCTGACTTCCATCCACAGACAGTTATATCAGTAGTTCTGGTGGGGCTGTGGCTGGCTCTGTCTGTCAGCGTGCGTGCCTGTGTGTGTTGCTTGATTGAGGTCACCTTTTTATTCCGAAAGTGGGGTCGCTTTTTACGTGGAAACTGTTCCATGAGGTCACTTGTCTTTTTCAAAGCCATAGCAATAACAACAGATGATAAAAAGAAAAAGCAAAAACAAAAAAAGACCTGATCCCCAGGCAGCTGTCAAACGACATCATCAATGAGGAAGAGGACAGAAGGGGGGGGGGGGGGGGGGGGGGGGGGGGGAGGGACAGCGACAACAAAGATTACCACGGAAAAGAAGAGGAAAGGAAGAATGTCTTGACGCATCCCCCCCCCCCCCCTCCCTCCCGGTGCCTATTCTACTCCCCAGCCAGGTGAAAATAGGCCAACTTCAATCAGGCAGTACTGGTGTAATACTGTATCTATGACGATGCTTTTTGATTCTGAATAAACCCTTATTTATCTACTTTATTCTCATGTATTTCATTTTTGTCATGAATGCGTGAGAGAGAGAAAGTCTAAATGAAAAATACCCCTGAAAAGAAAAGTCAGCTTCGACGTCGGCGAAATCGCCGATGTCCGCCGAACCCGAAGTTGATACGTGTTGGAAAATCTCGACTCGCTGTACACATGCTGGACAGAGCGATCTAAAAATAGTTTCATAATAAAGATGAAAGATTCATCTTTAAAACAGTATAAGTTTCAAAATAATTAAAGTCCAGTATTAATTTGAGAAAACGAGTTGAAAAATAGGGTAAATTTTAGATTACTTTATCTCCCCAAAATACTGAATAAAGATATATCATCTTAGGGTGCGCTGGAAAAGGGATTTCAAGCCTACACACATTGGTATGCAAATTAGCTCTATCCGTGCAATATCCACCAATCGCAAGCCGGGAAAAGCGAGTGTGCGGAACGTCGCGAGGCACACATTGTAAACACAATGGCGACCAGCATGGCAAGTGCGTCGGAACGATACATCGCTTCGAATGAATGGGAGGTCCGTGTCCAGGATCTTTATGGTAAGTTTTATTTGTGATAATGGCAGATCGATTATTGAAGCACATTTTTCAAACAAATGATCGGTTCAGAATGATCGGATTATGGTTAGTTTATGAATTAGAAGTGATCAAGTGAAAGTGTTAGGAAAAACACATGCTCTACTCTCGTTGTCTTCCTATCGAAGTTGATTTAATTTTATCGGAAGGCTCGTTTTACCTAAACATTAACTAAATATCATTTCAAGATTGCACATTGTCGAATCGTATGCTTTATGTTTAATATAATAAAAGTTTTGGGCATATTTTATTAAATTATTTGACAGTATCGATTGCCGGAAGTAGAATGATTTTGGTCACAAGTAACAAAAGATCTGGTCGATCTTGCGCGGCCGTGTTCGTGCGTTTTTCTTCGAAGTTAATGCGCATTGTGATTGTTTATTTTTTTGTTTTCATGCAATGGTCTGTTGATTTCTGTCATCGAATGTGTATTTTGTAATAGTATTGAAGAAGGGGCAGTAGTACTTGTTGGATTTTTCTCGCGTGTATGAGCCCACCCATCCGTTTATTATATCACCCCCCCCCCCCCCCCCCCCCCCCCCCCCCCCACCCCCCCAGTCACAGTCACGAAAAGAACATACATTTTATGAAAAAAGACTGCATTAAAAAAAAAAAAAATACATGATCAATTGTGTGTGTGAGTGAAGGAGTGTTTAGTTTGCTTTTCTGTTGCTATTGTTAAGGTACTTCAGCACTTTGAGCTTTCTAGTATTTATGTAAATGTATGGTGAGAAAAGTACTAAAGAAATGTTCCTTGTTAAAATGTGACAGGGTTCATAGCCTAACAGCATCCTAATATTCCAACTTTTCACGAACTTTCAAAATCACTTTCTGGATTTTCCAACGACCTTTAAATGGCCCTAAAACTGAAATTAAGTGTAAATAAGCACAAACACGCACACACAACAGACACACAGTTTTACCTTTCAATAGAACAGTTTCTCGTTATCACACCAATCTTCTGGCCTTATCACTGTCTGTTCACAATGACCCAAAGTTATAGTTATTTCCTCACATATGTTAAAATTTCACGGTCCCTGGGTTTTTTTTTGTTTTTTTGTTTGTTTTTTTTTTTTTTTTTAGTGGATTTCTTATATGGTGACATAAGTCCAAATTCACAAACTTTCACAAACCATATTCATGTTTTCTTATTTTTCAAAGACTTTCCAGGGCCTGGAAAATAACATTTTTTTCCCCAGGCCTTCCCAAACTTCCCAAACGCTATGAACCCTGTGTGATCATCTGGATTATTCTCCAGTAAAATCTCATTCACTTCAACATTGTAAAAAGATTGTATAGCAAATGTGTATAATGTCTTGAAAACACACAATCACATGATATAGGCATGTGTGCACACACACACACACACGCACACACACTTGCACGCACACTACACACACATTGAAGCTCACAAACACCATTTCCTCCTCTCCTTTCTTTTTTCCCCCCACACCGACACAGGTGCATGCATCTGAGAAGCATGCAAAAAAACAATGGAAGTCAAATGCTTAAAATTCTCCTTTCTTTCCTTGAAGATGACCAGTTTCATCGCATGAAGCAGTACCTCACAGCAGAAGGAAGGGGGAGAAAAGTAGGACTGACCAAGCATCAGTTGCCACCAACAAGCTGCTCCTTCAGCTGGACTGTTTGAGACGGACCTGTGAGAAGAGCTGGGATGAGATTTCCACCTTTGTTGACAAAGTGTGTGATGAAAAGATTTTTGTCCACACTACACTGAAAACAGAGGTCAACCATGCAATCAGAGGTATTTCAACGTTATCGTGTGATGGTGATCTTCAGAGATTTTTAGAGATGGATGTCAGGTTTGAACTGGAAAGTCGACATATTGGTCACTTCTTGCAGAAGAAAGGCATCACGCGCGACACCATCTCCTTTCACCTGATACCCTTGACCAGTCCCAGCTGTGTGAGGTGCCAGTGACAAATGGGTTGCTGATTGATCTGCTGATCTTCCAGAAAGAAGAAGGCCTGTCTCTACAAAAAGAGTGGTTCCACATGATAGGGTTAGACATTGCAGGGCTCTCTGACAAACAGCTCAACACAAAATTAGCCAAAACCAGGAAACCCTATGACAGTCTGATGAAAAGTGCCTCCAGACCCAGCAGTCAGCAGAAATTGAAAGACTTTTTCTTTGCAGCCTCCAGAGCATTTTGTATTAAAAAGAGTCTGGAACAAAACTTATCCCCACTAGAATCCTCTGCCTATGCAGTACATTTGTCAGATCCTCAGGTCACATATGAAGAAAAGACGGATAATGGGAATGCGGCTATTAAATTAGCAGCACATGGGAGACAGTTAGCTGCTCTCCGCCGGCAGCTGGAAGAATCACAGGCAGCACTCAAAACATCAAAATCAGAAGTTGACACTCTGAAAAACGTTTTGCATGAAAAAAAACAACATTTGATGGCACTAGAAACGGAAATGGCTAAAATGATTGCTGATAAAAAATCATCAGATCAAGAACAACTTCTGTTAAGAGACAAGTTACAGAGAGCGAACAGAAAAAATTTCAACAATACAACAGTCGAATTATTACAAAAGGCTAAAAAGGAAAGAAAAAAATGATATGAAAAAGCAGAGCACATAATTAAACAACATCAAAGTGGAGGTTGTCAAAGAAAGATAGATAGTCTTAGAAAAAAAACTGAAGAACAGCCAAACTAGTACATCAAATTTGAAAACAAAGATAAATACTCTGAAGGAAAAAATGGAAGCAACACTGTTGGACCAACAACATGCTGGTGAAGTTCTGCAAGATGCTGAAGAACTGCGCCTCAAAGATGAAAATGGGCACTTCAAACCAGAGGCAAAGATAGCAGTTATGGAGCTTGTGGGAGAGTCTGAAGTTCCTGCTCACAGGTGTGGTACTGTCATCAGAACTGCTGCACGGCTGTGTGGTGTCAGGATTCCAGAGAGTGATTTGCCCTCACAAAGGTCAGCTTTACGCTTTGCTGACCAAGGGCATGTGGTCAGCAAGTCTCATGTGGCAGAGGTCCTCAGAAGTCATGAGCACTGGGGACTTGCACATTGATGGAACCAGCAGGAGTGGGAAGAACTACATCAGTCAGCAAGCTACCACTACCAGTGGGCTCCTTTTCCATGGGCTTTCTTCCTGTGACAACAGAGGACACTTCCACCTTGTGGACATTGCCATACAGATGCTTGAAGAGCTGTCTGATCTCCATCCAGAAGGAGCCAGTCACATGAATTTCTACCATCTTCTCCTTGGCTTGTCGAGCATCATGACAGACCGGGCTGCAGTCATGAAATCCTTTGGCAGAAAGCTGGAGGCAGAAAGGCAAGAACTGCTGCAGTTAGATGAAGGACTGGAGTTTCTTCATTGCAACGCACATTTCCTGCTTGGTCTTGGTGCTGAAAGCAAAAAAAAGCACTGGCCCAAGATGAACAGGAGAAGGGGGAGCCACTTGGCAGAGATGCAGTACCTGGCTTCAACAATTTCAACTCGTCAGATTGCTCAGCATACAGGTAAATTTTACTGTCATTTTTTAAATCCACCTTAAAAAAAAAAATCTTGCTGAATGTTCCACGTACATAAAATATTTTGACTTTGGTCATTGATGAAACAGTTGTCGGTTTTTACACTTTACTCTTGCTGTCATACTATCCTTGTAGTTCTAGAGTAAAGATGCAGAACTTTGAATACGAAGTCATTGTGACTTTTTTTTGTGTGTGTGTATCATGGGTTGTTAGTAATTTACTTTTAAAGGTATACATCATTCAAGAGGAAAAAGGTACCACTTCAGACTTTCTACAATGTTGCCTATGTGAAGTTTGCCAGACAAATTTCTGTTGCAAATACACATGATTTATGTATAATTGTGGCTGTTTTAATGTTTCCTGCTTACCCCAAAATATCTTGCACTTTTTTGTTGTACTGTGTAGGTACATCTGGATGGCATGTGACTGTCTGGGGCCGCGTGGAGATGACAAGCATGGCTGCAGAGACTGCTGGGAAGCCTACTGCCTAATGGTGGGGAGAGCTTCTACTGTGACCAGCTTCCGAGAGAACAGATTCAACAACCTGTTCCAAGCTGCTGCCAGCCTCCATTATCATCGGCATGACATCCAAGAGTGCCTGAGCTCCTACATGCCAAAGAACACAGGAAAATTGAAAGTGTGCTGGCTGACTGCAGCAGTGAGACCATTGACTGTCACATCATTGTGCTTGGCCTGCTGTACTTCAGGATCACAGGTAATTAAGATTGATTTTGATTGTCTTTTTAAACAGCTGTATAGCTATACTACTACTATCATCTTTTGAACAGCTGGAGTAAAACTTGGGTATGTCAAATTATCAACAGAAACTTCTTTTTTAGCTGTTGTATAATTGGGTTATTTATAAAACGATGTGTTAAGATGATTTTTTCTTCATAATTGCTGTGTCATAAAACCTGTTGTGTGTGTGTTGTAAATGTGTCTGGTCACACTTTTTTTAGCAGCCATTACTGACAATAATTATAAGGATCAAATTGAAACAGAGTAATAAGATATTCATGATCTGGTGCTTGTTTCTGTTTGAACAGGTCCATACTGGTGTCTTCTTAGGGGCAGTATTCACTACCTGGATTTCTACATTTATGTTGAAAGCCTGCACACCCGGTTGCTTGACTGGCAGACAGATGCCTCTCCTGCCCTGCGTGAAGATTGTCCAGCCACTTTTCCAGGCATTCACTTTCCTCATAATGCAGACATCCTGCTGTCCTTGCTGGCCATTGGGGAAGAAAAGAAAACGGTGGTCACAGCTTTGTTGCAGAAGGTTTGCGGTTACCTGTTAGAGGTCACCAGGCGCCAGTTAGCAGATTTTCTACCCGGTGGAAAGTACCACAATGTGCAGGATGAAGAGCTGCGGCAGAAGCTTGACCACTCCAGTCTGACAAATTTAGTCAGTGAAGAGTGCTTCGCCGATCTGGACTTTTCTCTGTTTAAGCGGAGAAATGCCAGTTTGCATCATCACTCCACCGTGAATCTGCTAAAGCGGAATAAATCTGTTTCATCCTGGCTGGCCCTGAAGACCTCTGCAGAACAGCAAGACTTGCTGAAGCTGTCTGCCAGAAAAGCTGCTGCACTGCGAGAAAAAGCATGTGCAGATGGAAAAAAAGACACCGTCCGCCGAAAACAAGATCTTCTGCAAGAGGCAAGACTGGTCAAGGAAGCAGCAGAGGAAAGGAAACGTCAGCAGAAGATGTCTGTAATGGATGATCTGAGACCTCACCAGGGCCCATGTTCATCACCTGCTGACATCCAACGGCTGCTCAGAATCTATAGAACCCACAGGGCCCTCAGGAAAGCCTTACGAGCAGAGATTCTTTTTCAGAAAATCATTTTGGAAAAAAAGTCTTCACTGCTCAAGGTCACAGGATCAGTCCTGAAGCTTGTGAATCAGCTTTTGGAGTTTTTTTTGGTGGGGGGAGAACGATTGTGTCCAGCCAGAAGTTCCGAACAAGCGTCCACGCAGAGAAATATCAGATTCTTCTGAGGATGACTCTGACCAGAGTGAAGATCATCTCAACTCTGATGAGGATAATGAAGAAGAGCAGACAGCACACAACTTTTGAGCACTTCAACTTTCAATTCAGGCAGCCAGAAGAGCTCATTGCTGTGTACTTTGAAGATGACTTCTTCATAGGGGCAGTGCACAACATTCTGAGTGAGGATCAAGCGGAGGTGAACTTCATGACCAAGGCTACTGTGGGTAGAGGTGCCAATGCCCGCCATGTGTTCCGATGGTCACATTCACTTGATGTATATCCTATCAACTCTCTCAGTGGTGTTTGCCTCCAACCTCACCTGGCCCCATCTTCTTCATCTGGGAGGTCTTTTGTTGTGGACTGGCCAAATGATCTACGCCAGAGATATGACGCATTCAAATGTTTCCTGTTTGAAAATCATCTCTGATTTGCTTCTTTCAAGAGATGTCTGTTGTAAGTAACCTAAGGTGTTATTTGAAAGGTAGGACTTGTAAAGAATTTTCTTTTCAGTGAGTTCAGCTATCAGTGAGCCTGTTGACATCATTTTCAAAAATAATGATTTTGCGTTTCAGATCTTTACACTAGTATTGGTAGTAGATTATTAAGACAATCTAAATAAGCAAAAACTTTGTCTGTGAAGACTTTCAATAGTTTAAATTATGCCTACCACCATTTTAGATATCTGGTTAAAGTTTGAGAGCGATATGACAAGTGGTTTGGAAAACATTGCAATTTTCCTGTTGACGTCTGTGGATTTTAGGTCCCATAAGCAACATTTAAAATGGATAATGCACGTATTTTTTGCTTGATTTCTGTCATTTAACATTTAAATTACAAAAGATACCATGTAGAAACACAACCACCAAGTTTGGAGTGAAAATCTGTATTAGTTCAGGAATTATGTCCATTTTTTTTCTAATTTTGTCGATCTACGGCCTATTTGCCACTGTACATTTTGGCCTTTCTAAGCATATTTACACCTCATTAGACGGAAAATTTACAGACCCATTGAGCTGAAAAAAATTAGGCTAAGCCTATGCAAACTGGTAACTCAAAAAGTCTAAAGAAATTACTAATTGATGTTATTCTCTAAAATCTGTAGGTCCCCAAACATGGCACCTCGTGCCAATTGACATTTTCCGGAATTGCATGAAGTGCCATTTTTGACCACAAGCAAAAGAGGCAATTTATTTTGGACAGCCCTGTAAATTTGTGTGCTAAGAGTATATGGTACACACTCTCCAATTGCATAATATCTTATGTCTCACATGCACGGTGTTATTGCTGGGAGGCTTCAAAGATGCGACGTCACACTGTTACATGCGAACGTTCGGCAAATGCAATATTAAAATGTTGATATCTCAAAAAAACTAATAAAGATAGAACAGTATTTTTTTTTTACTTTGTTTTGCTTTAAAAGTTCTATCTAAAAAACACAAACAGAAATATGCTATTTGCAATTCAACAAGGTTAATTATTTGTAAAGTTTACCATAAGAGATTCATATAATACAGCCATCAAATGGCTATCTTTATTTCAAAAAGTTCTGTGTAAGAAATCACAAAACTCTTAAAAAGAAAAGGAAGCCCACTGTAGACATCATTTCAGGTTACATGGGCCAGTGAGTTGTAAATATTGGGCCCCGGGACTATATTAACCGACACGCAAACCAATATTGTTTGTCCGTTGGCCATGTAAGATGTGTGGGCTTGTTCGATAATCCATTTAAAGGCACCTAAGGTCTCAACACATTCATAAACTAAACTTAAAGAGTAAATGATTATCCCTAATTGTCAGAACAGAAACACAAACATAATAGAGTCTAAAAGCTGATACAAACCAAATCGAATCGCAGAACAGACAGTTTCAGTTGTCTCTTCAGGATATGTTGAACTTTCCAGAAAGTTCACAAGCGCGAAGTACTCGCCGGGTTGCATTCCACTGTATTCATAAGCAGTAGCCATCGAGGAAAACAAATGGTACTGACGAAATTATTGTCTTACAGCATTGTCAGTCATTAAGCTCAAATATCCAATCACATTTCTTTTCCCCAAACGTTTTTAAGCCTGCCACCTCCTCCCCAGCAACTCCTTTTATTTGATAAATCATTGTATCTAACTAGCTGCAATTCTTAAACATTCAAAGATTTTGGTCAAAAGAAGCGACTGTATTGTCTCCAATTTCAAAGCAACCAAAGATCAGATGTTGCAGAGTCTCTGTCTTTGACGCCTTTCCACAGTCACTTGCACGTCCAGAGAGAGAGAGAGAGAGAGAGAGAGAGGGGGGGGGGGGGGGGGGGGAAAGCAGAGACCAACTGACAGACAGTTTGATGGACAGAGTGAAACTAAAGAGAGTCAAACAGATAGAGGAAGGGCGAAATATAGAGAGATTGAGCGAAAAAAACAAATAGAGACAGAAGATAGACCAACAGTCAAGCAGACAAAAATAAGATCATAGACAGAAAGACAATGGGGCAACTGATACGTAAAACCATGAGAGAGAGAGAGAGAGAGAGAGAGAGAGAGAGAGAGAGAGAGAGAGAGAGAGAGAGAGAGGCGGGGGTACAATTGGGGCAGTGACCGATCATGTCTTCGACGTCGTATTTTTACGAGAAATGCTGTCTCAGAGCGACAACTTTTCTACGGCAGCAATTTTTTTTACATGAAATGCCGTCACTGCGACATGATTTTATTTTTAGGCAACGACACGATTTTATGGACATTTCTCGTGAAATCATGTCGA
>JADBJO010025590.1:20000-23613 GCA_016801955.1 Conus betulinus
GGAAATCGTGTGTGTTAGTGTACAAGGAGCAAATCCGTTCATTATTCGATACATTATAACGGCTTTGTTAAACTGTAGTTTATACGATAATGGAAGGATCTCCAGCGCTAAGTAGTCTTCAGTCGTCAAACTAGTAGCTTTTGAAAGTACTAATTTCAGAGAGCGTTTATAGATCCTGTTTAAATATCTTTTTTTTTCACCAAAAAGAAAATATAATAACGATCAGCGTCTTCGTCAATTTGTAAGACTGCTACTGTTGTGATGGCAAATAAATAAGAGGAAAGCACAGAAGGAAAGAAGACTAAACAGAGATTTGGAGATGGTGGTCGAGCAAGAGAAGGGAGAGGAAGGGTGAGTGAGGACGGAGGAGTGAGTGGGAGGGGGGGGGGGGGGGAGATACAATAGGCAGAGAGAGAGAGAGAGAGAGAGAGAGAGAGAGAGAGAGAGAGAGAGAGAGAGATGGTGGGGGTAAAGGGATGGGGTTAAGGGCAGGGTGGTAGTCAAGATGTCAATGATGTGTTGCACCGTGGGGACAAGAGATGGAAGAAAGGAAATAACTGACAAACTATACGCCTGATATTAAAACTCAGCAAAGTAAGTTAGGTCTTATGGCAGAAATTTTCATACTGTAGATGTTCATGTAGCATTCAAAAAATATATAAAAAGCATACTTTGTTAACAAAGTCTTAATTTTCTATCAGAGGTTTATACGGGAGCATACTTTGTCAACAAAGTCTTAAAATTCTATCAGAGGTTTATACGGGAGCCATTGATGATCGAAAAGTTTTTTTTTCCCCTTTCATTGCATTACAGTAGCACTCTATTGAGTATCTTTGTTTCAGTAACCTGATGAAAGCAGTAATGCGTGGTTTGCTCCTGTTCCATTTGCATTTGTAAATATAGAACTTAGCCAATAAAAGTATCAGATCTAACACCTGATCAGTGATAACGCCCTCACTGGTCCCAAATAAAATAAGATTTTCAGAAAAAAGTTAGATTAACACACGTTTTCACAAGTGCTGTTCAGCAGTCTCTCCAGACTGTTCCAAAAATTTTTTGCGGCATGACAGTTCCAAAATAAATGTATAATAGTTTTTTTCTTCTTCCTCATCACACAAGGCACACAGAGACGATTCAATAATTTTGCGAAGAAATAGATATCTGCCTGTCGGAAGGATTCTAAGTAACAATCTCTATACTGGAACCATCTTAACTGTGTGTCAGTGGTCGAAATTAGATTTTCTAAATATGTTTTCCAAGGGCAGTTTGCATAGTAGGTATTCCATTTATTAAGACCTGCAGGACGAATGGGCGAGTCAACAAGAACTGAATATACGCATTTATTCCCTTTTAAAATCATTGTCCAATTTTTTGGATCCTGTAATTTATATCTTGGCGTCAATGTGCATTGGATTTTATTTTGATATGTCTTTACTGCCTCGATAACACCAGCAAACAGTAAATAATTAGTCTTTACATTGGGAAATTTTCTACGGAAGTTTTCAAATGAGAGGAAAACTCCTTCTTCATTCATCAAATCTCTCACTTGCCATATACCTTCCTCCACCCATTGTTTAACGTAGACAATCCTCCTATCTCTTAATATATTAATATTATAATGAATACAATCAGAGACAAAATCATGAATATTACTCGATATACATTTTAAAGATAATTTTTTAAAATGTTTGAGGACATCCCTCCAAAAGGTATTGTTTGTTCTAGTCAGTAATGTATTGACATATTCACTACCCAGCACTTTAACTTTAAGTTTGTCCAGTCCTGGAACAAAGAAAGAGGCAAAATCCTGAAGATTATTAGGGTTTGCCATAGAATATTCTTTTTAACCAGGATATTTTAACAGACGACAAGAATGCGAAAACATTCAACATTCTTAATCCACCATTTTCATAATTTTTGGCACACACTTTTTTTACTTACTCGATTTGATTTCCCATCCCACAAAAACTTGAAGAACAATGTGTCAAGTTCCTGTAAAAAATTATCCTTGGGATCTGGAAGATTACTGAATAAATGTACGATTTTTGACATTGCCAAAGTTTTTTTATAACAGTAATTTTTCCAAAAGGTGTTAGAAGTCTTTTTATTCCATTTAGCTAGAATGCTTTTAATCTGCAGAAGCTTATTGTCAAAATTAAGATCGACAATACTATCAATATTTGTAGAAAATTTGATCCCAAGTACGGTAAAAATCCCAGGATCCCAACAAAAGTTCTTATCCCTCATATATCTTATGGAGGAGTTTTTCATGCTGCCAATCCAAAATATGTTTGTTTTTTCATGATTTATCTTTAGACCCGACATTAATGTGAATTGTTCTAGTAATCTAACTGCTTCTCGGAAAGACATTTCACTTCCGTCTAAATAAACAGTTGTGTCATCTGCAAACTGCGACAATAGATGCTTCTTGCCATTTATAGTTAATCCTTTAATTTGATTATTCTTACGCATTAATAAGGACAAAATTTCAGCACACAAAAGATATATAATAAGGAGAGGATCTCCCTGGCGGACTCCCCTGGATATTTTAAAGAAGGGGGTGTAATTCCCATTAACGGAGACACAGGTTGTTATATCATTATAAAAAGCCTTTATCCATCTTTTTATATGGGGTCCAAAGTTAAAAAAATCCAACACTTTATCTATAAATCTCCATGATACCGAGTCAAGGCTTTCTCAAAGTCTACTGTAAGAATCTGGCCCGGGATATTCTGTTTTTCAGTAATTAACAACACATCATAAAGCAGCCGAATATTTTCACCAATGTATCTTCCTTTTAAAAAACCGGTTTGATCTTTATTAATTAGTTTATGTAACATAGGTTTGAGTCTATTAGCGATGGATGATGAAGCTATCTTGTATGCAGTATTCAGCAAAGAAATTGGGGCGCCAGTTTTTTAGAAGCTGTTTCGGTTTGTTATCTTTTGGTAACATAGAAATTATACCAACCGCTGAGTAACCGACATCTGTCCTGATGAGAATCCGAAATTCAATGAGCGGACCAAGAAAATACCAATGTCACGAAAAAGAATTTTTATAAAACTCGGTAGTAAAGCCGTCACTTCCGGGGCTTTTATTGTTTTTCATTTCTTTCAGAGCAGCATGTGCCTCAGCATACGTAATCTCCCCCTTCCAGATATTCTTTATCTGCTTCGTCAAGTTTCGGAGCATCAAAAATAAGGTTATCTAAATCAACATCATGACTCTCCCTCTCTCTGTACAGGCTTTCATAAAAAGCTTGTGTTTCTTTTAGGATACCCCTGTCATCAAATATAGTCTCACCATCATTGTTTTTGTACATAACATATTGTTTTATCAATGAAGTTCCTTTTTTTTCCAAGTTACAAAATACCTGCTTGTCTTTTCGCCGTCCCGTAGCCACAAGGCTCTTGATCTTACCAGCATTCCTTCAAGCCTTTTATTTCTTATTCTTCCAAGTTGTTTTTGTCTGTGTGTTCTTCTTTCTTCTTATATGCACCATATGAAATAGTTTTCCCTCGAATTTCCATAAGGAGAGTTTCAAAGAACAGTTGATCGTTTATTTGAAACTGTATACTTTCGTCAGGAATGTTACCTAAATTGTCAAAATCAT
>JADBJO010025591.1:0-5000 GCA_016801955.1 Conus betulinus
GGCAGGGGGTGCCTGAAGCTCAGCTGCTGTCACTCTCTGGTGTTCAGGCCGGCAGGGGCGAGGGTCCCAAGTCGTGCAATGACGGATGACTCCATAAAGAGATGATAGAGTCCACTGGACCGGTTCTGCCAGACAGCAGCCACTCTCGCATGGGTGAAGTTGTGGTAGGGGCTGTTGAAGTGAGAGCCCACGGGATCTTCATACCTCAGCCGCATTGAGTGAAGGTGCTCAGAGAAACGCTCATTCAGGCTACGGTAGTCTCCCCAGTGTATTTCTTTGAATACAGGGTACAAGTAATGACGTACACCAGGTCTGCAGATTGACAATTGAAGCTTGCTCGGACCCTGATCTAGCCAGATGGACCAGCAACTGTGGTGCAGCTGTCAATGAATGGACATGTCTTGCACTCTTTGCGAGTGCATGGGTGTGTGCCCAGGGGTTGTGCTCTCGCCTTGCAGACAGAGGCACGCACTAGATAGTCCCTCAAATTTGTATCTCTCTTGAAGGCTATCAAGGGTGGTTTGGGGAAGGTTTCTTTTTTGTCTGGGGTCAAGTTGGAGGAGGTGGAAGTTGTTGAGAAGGATGTTTGCGGACTGGGAGGTTGTGAGGGGGAAAGATGAGTACAGCCACTGTACGGTCTGCTTGATCGTCTGAACGATCAGCAGAAGTCAACGTCTGACTGCGAGAAAATGCAGTGGCACGCTCCAAGGCTGTCTGGACCAATTGCTGAGGGTACTGGCGTGTCAGCGTGGTGCTGGAAGTCAGCGTCACCACTGCACAGCCTGCGAAGTTGAAGAAACTGGGAGAAGGGAATGCTATCCTTGCATTTCCGAGGGTGGCTAGAGGTATACAAAAGGTATGAGTGGTAGTCGGTGTTCTTATAGTAAATGCTGGTAGAAAGGCTGTTGGAGTCAGAAAGGATGGTGATCTGAATGTCGAGATAAGAGACTGAAGAATCTGAAATGCAGTGGGTGTATTTCAGAGCTGGATGGAAGCTGGACATGAAGTCCACGAACTGATTGAGGGAATCTATGGAACAGGAGGCCAGTCCGAGACAGTCGTCAATGAACTGCCTGTAAAAATCGGGTTTCTCACCTGTATACTGGCTCAAGGCTTGTTCTTCCACATAGCCCGCAAACAGACATGCAAAAGCTAGGATCCATTTTGGTCCCCATGGCCACTCCGCTGTGCTGCAGAAAGTGGTCCCATCAAAGGCGAACGAGTTCAGGGTGAGGACCAGTTCAGTGAGGCGCAGGATGGTGGGGATGTGGGGGTTCAGGCCACTCCTTTGGAGGAAATGGCGTATTGCCTGTAGGCCGTCATTGTGGGGGATGTTAGTCACCCACTAACTCTAAGCCTGATGACAGCTCTATGAGCAGAAAGCTTGCTTGGTTTCCTTCCTGTTTCCCCGATCACCATACTCAAACCCTGATGAGTGCGCTCTTCCACCATCTTCTTCTCCTTCAAATGTGATCCTGCAGTCATGTCCTGTTTTTGCCAACAAGGTAGGACTTAGGGTTTCTTTCCAGAAAACCTCAGCGTCCAACCATTGGACTGAGCCTGCCTGCTGAGCATTTGATTCCCGCGGGTGGAACTGTTACATAGGAAATACATTCCTGTTAAACTATTTATTGTGAGAACAAACAGAAAGATATAAACAATACCTAATGCGCTGTGCTTTAAAAAGAAAGAGAGAAATAAAATTCGAATAATTTGTAACATTTTTATGGAAAATTGAAACGACAATTTGTCACAAAAACTTTCATGTTATCATGTTTAATGTTAATTGTCATTGTGAAACACTTTGTTTTTGTTTTGGTAAAGGGAGCACCAAAAAAGTGGATTCTTGTTCGTTCGGTCTCTCCTTTAAATGAATGGAGTAGATGCGTGCGCATGGAATTAACATGCTTTGTTTGTGATTGAGTGTAACCAATTGCCGTGTGTGACAATCTCTTGGTAGACAATCTCTTGTTAGGCAATCTTCAAGTGAGCCAATTCCATCATCAAAATCAGTATGAGTATCAAAAAAGACAATTCTGGAAGTACATATGCACCAAGTATAATACATTCTCACCCATTCCAAACAGCTTTTCATCAATCAGAAATATACAGAAGACTGAATAAGACACATTAATAGATTTAACAATGGCAACCAGTTTCATTTCTAATTATGCAAAACTATCCATGGACCAAAAACAAGTGGAAGAAGTAGAGAACTTCACATACTTAGGCAGCTCGATCAACAACGCCAATGATCTCGAACATGGACTGAAGTGTCGAATTGGGAAGGCAACATCATCATTCAATCAGCTGAACAAAATATGGAACAGCAAGAATTCTCCCTTGGAATCAAACAGAAATTTTGTAAATCCAGTGTAATTTCAACGCTGCTATATGGCTGTGAAACCTGGCAAATGAAAACCACCCAGGAGTAGAAACTTGACGCCTTTGATACTAAGTGCGTACGTAAGATCTTGGGCTTCAAAAGGTCAGACTTTATACCAAACGAAGAGTCAGGGAGCTCCCAGTGTCATCCATCATCTGCAGACGGCGCCTCAGTGTCACCTGTGACAGGCAGCTTGAGTGGTGTGTGTGTTTTCAGGTTCCCTTTTTATCACATTAGTAAAGGGACAATCTTTGTCAAGTGGCCAGCCACCCCCTTGTCTTGTTTTTTGCTGACTGCCGTTTTCACCCAGAAAGAAGTTCTTTCCACCAAATGATGAAAGATCATGGCATCCCATTTTCCCTCTAATCTGTGTTTCTTCAAAATTGGGGTCAGGTTACGTCTAATTTCTCAGCCACTGCAGGAAAAATATTCTCCCACCAAAATGCATTTAAGTTTTCGATTTCCTCTAAGAATGTTCAGCTTGTTGAACAATAATGGTAGAATCGGGCTTACCATGTAATCTATGAACACACTCAAAACCAGTGTCATGAATCAGTCATAATTGTTAGTAATCATGTCATGAAACTTGCCTTCAGACTGTTGATAGGTTTCATTTGGTCCCTTTGTATATCATAGAAAAGTAATAATTCCGTTTTAATCAACATACAAGACCTTCAGTTTTTTCTGTCTGATCGTTTAACTGTTGTCAGCAAATCAGAATTCTGTCTTGCTGAATCAGAATTCTCTTTCTATAGAATCCCCACTTCCTCCTGTAGGTCCATTATACCATCATGTAAAACAGTGAACTGATCACTGACGCCGTTTAAGCTGTTTTCAGTGTCACTAAAATGTGGTCCTCATTTCACTGAAAACACAGTTCATGGAGTTAACACACTCATGATGTTGGAAGTTGACGGCTGTTGAGAGAAGCAGGCGGTTGTCTGAGTTTTGTCCACTGAAGCTACGGTCTTGTCCTCACTGCCTCATGCGTCCTGTACTGTCCTGCCCGTCTGCTTGTAGCCATCAGCCTTGTTTGGTCTCGGGTTCTGCGCCACTTCACTGCAACCCAGAAGTAGTCCTCCCCAGAAAATCAACGTGAGGAGCAGTCAAAGGGCTACAACGTTTGCACATGTCCTCGGTGTCAATATGGCGAATATCAGAAAGAAGGAGCCACCGACCGTATTAGAAACCAAGGTGCCGACGTATCTGAAGACGCATCTGCTGGCCAGAACTCAGGATTCTATGGAGCCCACAATCACGTTGAAAAGATCAAGAATAGTGGAGCCTTGCAAAGCACGGCAGCACTTACAAAAGCGCTGTTCATCCCCCTCTCAGAGAGAGAGAGAGAGAGAGAGAGAGAGAGAGAGAGAGAGAGAGAGAGAGAGAGAGAGATTGCCTTATTGCAGAACTTCACATCTAACATTTCTTTAATGTAGCAGAGACACAATGCTGAATACCTAAAAAGTGCCGCAAATGACGTGGGTTGATGATTGCATTATGATTGTATGTCGTAAAATCTTAGTCGTGATGATATTACGAGAAGCGAGTCGCGCTGGCCCTCGTTGAGTGCTTTGAAGATTATGACACTCAACTAGAAAGGAATGTTTTTTTTTTTTTTTGATGTCCCAACCTCTGCGCCACCTCAGAGGCAGTGCACCCACGCCGCTCATTCCGACACCCCGTCCACAGCCACGGCGCATTCGGCTCCGCCGCAGCCCCGGCACCAGCAGTCCACAGGGAGCAGTCAATGTCTAGAGGTCAAGAGGCAACCCACCGGAGGAGACACTGCACTGCTGCCGAGTCACTTCGGTGGTGTTCAGTGGCGCCTATTCTGATCTAACATACGCAGGACACCACCTACTAAGCCCCCTACTGACGACAATAATTGCTTAGTCGAGGAGCCGGCGTGAATGAGCTCTCCCTCCGGAGGGCGCCACCACGTCCGTCCAACGACAGCCCCCATGGAATCACCGATACCGGTGACCCCGACGAAACCAAACCAAGGCCACAAACGTGGAGAGGACATCGAAATTGTGGTCACCATGACAGCAGGGCATGAAGGGCCATAGAATTTGAGACATTTTTTTTTTTGCTGATCAATGAGAATGAGGATGATTAAGATGATGCTACGGATTTCCATTTCGGTCTGAGACTACATGACAGGGCTGTACTCTACGCTTCCTTTCATAACATATCCCTGCGTCAATCAGGCCCGAGAGATACAGGTACCTGCAGTGTTGGTGAGGAAATTTGAGCAACACTCTCAGAAACGCATCCATGAAGTGGATGGAACTCGACTGTGTGGTCCCAGTCTTCCCAACTGAGTCCGCAACAAACTCCACTCTGGGTAGGAGCCGGTCGGGGCAGAAAAACCCACATGACTCTGATGGGATTCGAACCCACGACTTCCCAGCCGGGAGTCCGCGAAGCTAACCACTTCGCCACGGCGGATGGTCGGAAAGGAATGCCTTAGATCTTTCGCTTATATAATACAGCTAGCTGCTAGTGTACCTGGGAAGGGATTCCCTTGATTACCATCCACCTAACACTCCCCCCGCCCCCCTGCATCCAAAGCACACTCATCTTCCTGCCCTTGCTTCTGTCACTTCACCAT
>JADBJO010025591.1:7500-15000 GCA_016801955.1 Conus betulinus
CTAGAAAAGAACTAGTCTGGCCTTGAACACAGCTAGTGTAACTCCAGGTAAGAGATTTTCACTGTGTTCTTTATCCTTTTTTGCCTTTATGTGTTTTAACATTCTGTATTTTACAGTAGCAACTACGTCTGCAGTCACTACCTTGATTTGATCACTTTTGAAACAATTCTCTCGCTAATAGTTGAAAATGAAATCCATCGAAGATATGCTGATTCTTTTACTTTTTAAGACAATTTGAAGGTGCAAAAGTCAAAGCTGAGCCTTGCATGGGGTTTTTGCTGCACTGATCTTGATAAGAATTGATTTGTTTTATCTTTGAAACATCATTTCCTAGCTGTCTGTGACATTTCACCCGGTTGGGTAGACACTTCTCTTTGTCATTATGTGTTTACATATTTTTCTGGGTCATCATTGCTCCGGGTGTCTGTGTCATTTCCCCTCTTGGGATCAGTTCAATTCATGTTGTTTAAGGCCCTGCGGACAGCCAGAAGCTACACCAAGGCTGTCACCTTGTTAATGTCAATTCTGTTGAGTGCCCTCCTCTCTTCCTTCCTTTGTATGAAGAACATATGGCATCCACTGATGCTAAGGTTGTTCCAGACCATTGTTTTTTTGCTGTTTCGTGAGCTCTGCTTTGCCATGGTTACTGTTTTCTCTAGTGTGAGCTTGCTGTCCAATGGAACTTTCTCTGACAGCTCTCAGTCTCTCAGTCCAAGAATGAACCTATCTTGAGTGCGACTTCATTGTCTAAAAACTTAGAATACATTGACAGTTCAGACAATTCTTGTCACATATTCCTGAAACCTCCGTTTAATGTTGTTTTACAAAAATCGTGTGCTCACGTGTCACGTTTCTTGGTGACGTTTCTTTTGTTTTCTCGGAAACCGTTATTACAACACAAGGCCAGGACTGTCTGTCCCTAACCAAAGTCCAGTTGTCATAAGGTTGCTCACCAAAGAAGTCCTCTGCCACTATGACCCTTTGATATTTAGTGACCCTTTTATGAACCAGCTTTCAAAGGTTGCAACCTCGCGGTGATCGAGGGGCTTGCGTGGTCCAGTGATCCCTTAGGCTCCTCTGGTGGATGCATCAATACTTGGATGATAGGCTCGTTTTTTGAAAATGCTTCTAGGCCTAGAAAGTCAAGTTGCTGTCTGGGCTAAGCACAACGTGGTTGTTGTTGATGCCCTGGCAGGGTCTCCCATGTCAGTCACGTTAACGGCGAGGGCCCTGACAAATAGTAAGCAGCCCTTTTCCTTTTCTATTTTCAGCCTTCTTTAATGTACCTTTCCTGTCTTTGTCTCCCTTTCAAGCCTTCTTTTCCACATTTTTTTTTCTCTCCTTGGTCTTCTTAAAATCCGCGCCGTTTGCCGTGCGGTGCGACCTGTGATGGAGGGGAACGAGTTCCTGGTGATTGAGAGGGCAGGTGTTCTCAATGCATCTCTTTGGCTCAGACCTCTTCTAAACAGGAGGGACACTCTGGTCCAGGTGTATTAAT
This sequence comes from Conus betulinus, assembly GCA_016801955.1. Taxonomy (NCBI): domain Eukaryota; kingdom Metazoa; phylum Mollusca; class Gastropoda; order Neogastropoda; family Conidae; genus Conus; species Conus betulinus. Next base: position 8,999 of record JADBJO010025591.1, read on the forward strand.
CGGCTATCCCTGCATGGTGTTGGATGAGACAGAAAATTCCCTGGCTGGCCAAGGTAACCCCTCCAGTGCTCAGCTCTCTGTCCCTGGGAGTTGAGCAGGATCAGGACAATAGGTGGTGGGCTCCTGTTTGTCGTATATCTCTTCCAAAGCCTGGAGGGGTCAAGACAGTGACTTCTTAGCCCTGGCCTTGTTACAACCCGTGGTGGGTGGGTAAGGGAGAGATGAATTAAGAACAACAAAAATAGCCATTCACAACAAAATTCTAGCCCGTAAAAAAAGGAACGTTATATCTCTAGTAACAATTGATTCGAATGCGGACAGCGACTCGGACACAGAGACAAGGAGGAGGACAGGATTCTGGGCTTCCTGGCTTGTGGTTGAAAGAACCAAATAGGAGAAACCCGTTTTCAGCCGTGGGTTCTTTTGCCATTCAGAAAAGATTCCAGGGGATTCCTGGTGACTCTCAATTAATTGAAAGGCTAAGGAACGGATCTTTCCTGGTGGAATGCAGATTCAAGAGCCAAGCAGAACAGCTTTTGAGCGCCACTAAGCTGGTGGACAGGGAGATCAGAGTGACACCGCACAAGCAGCTGAACTCCTCGGAAGGTGGTATAAGATGTCTTGATCTGAATGGAGTATCAGAGGCAGAAATAAAGAGAGAGTTGGAGCCTCAAGGGATGATTGATGTCCACAGGGTAATAATGCGAAAAGGAACTGAGAGAATACCCACAAACACGATCTTCTTAAACTTTTTTTCACCCAGCCTTCAAGACCATCAAAACAGGCTACTGGTTGTTAAAGTTGACCTCTACATCCCTATGAGGTGTTTCCGCTGTCATCAATTTGGCCATGTCCGTGACAGGTGCGTGGGGGCGGAGATCTGTGGTCGGTGCTGAAAATCAGTCCATGAAGGACCTTGCCAGGGATCAGCCCTTTGTGCCAACTGTGGTGGCAGCCACCCGTCTTTCTCGCAGGACTGCCCCTAATGGAATGTTGAATGAAACATCCAGCAAGTCGAGACTGAAAGGAGTCCGTTCCATGAAGCCAGGGAACTGGTGCTCGGCAGTCAGCCAGCTTTGTCATACTCTGCTGCTAGTAGAAAGATCCAGGCAGTGTCTGTCTCTTGTCAGACAGAAGCATTTCATTTTACTAAATGTACACAGGAGACATCAACAGATGGATCAGGTAAACCTGCACGAAAACCAGTAGTACCTCCGTACAAAAGCAGCGCCCTTAGTGGGGGCGTTAAACCCGCTATCCCCGGTCTCTCCAGCAGACAAAAAAGTCTGCTGGTGACCAGGCTGGGAAACAGACCCCTCCTAGATCCTCCCAGCCCCCTTGCCCCGGGAAGGATGGGAACAGAAAATCGGCTGTTCCCCCAAAAGGTCGCGGAGCCTATCCAAAAGTCCCCGAGGGGAAAGGTGTGGAGGTGATAGAGCTTGATGGGCCTCTGTCTGCCTCTTCATACTTCACAAGAAAAAGGGGTCAGGAAAGAAAAACAACTTCCTGGCCACAGAGAACCAGACATTTTAACCGAAAACAAGTTTTCTCCTCTCCAGTCAGACAACGAGGAAGCAGAAAACGGAATGTGTTGTTCACTATCTTCATTTCCTTGCTATGAAGGAGTCAAACATTTTCCATTGGAACATCTGAGGTCTCTTTTCCAGTTTTGAGGAGCTACTGCTGCTTTGTCAAAATTTGAAACCTGTTGTGATAGCTGTACAAGAAACTGACATTCGGAACCAGAAGAATTTTACTCTTTCCGATTTGAATATTCTCTCAAAACTAGCACATCCCACTGCAGATGGAGTAACAGGAGAAGTCTCGCTACTCACCCAAAAGTCTCTTTTGTTCAGCCCTATGGATTTAGTTACTTCTCGCCAAGGACATTGACAAACAAAGTACAGGACAAGACACGATGCATTTCGACCTCTTGGGTCTTCTTCAAGTAAAAAAAAAAAAGAAAAAAGAAAAAGAAAAAAAATCGATCACATTTAACATTTAGGACAGTACAAACAAAGAACGAAGAGAGACTTATCTGATGTCCATGTGGTGTGCTGTGAAGAATGGTAGCATTCGTCACAGCACACCACATGGACATCAGATAAGTCTCTCTTCGTTCTTGTTTGTACTGTCCTAAATGTTAAATGTGATCGATCTGGTTTTTTTTTTACTTGAAGAAGACCCAAGAGGTCGAAATGCATCGTGTCTTGTCCTGTACTTTGTTTGTCAATGTCATTGGCGGCAACTAACCCCCACTTTTTCTAAATTTTGCTTGGTTCTCCGCCATCAGTCGCTCCATTTTGAAACATTAGTTACTTCTGTTCAAGCTTTTGCCGCAAGAACAACTTTGCATAAAACAGTTACAGGGGGCATACATGGGGGCATACATGGGGGCATACAAAACACTTACAAAATAATAAAGATGAACTTCAATTTCAGGAAGTCCTACTCCAGCGTGAGTATGAGGCTTACCACCTACACGATGAAGGTCACCGCTCTCATCCTCCTTATACTGTTCATCCTCCCGTCCACCCAGGGATGCATACCGCGACCCAACATCGTGGTTTTCATGGTGGACGACATGGGTTGGAATGACGTGGGAAATCATAGCAAAGAAATGAACACGACCAATATTGACAATTTGGGCAACAACGGCGTAAGATGAACTTTTCCTACATGCTGAAGGTATCTAAACCTACTCCAGCCTGTTTCTTCACGCTCCTCTCTCACACTCCTTCTCTCTCTGTCTCTCTCTGACTCTCTAATTCTGCGCGCGCACACACGCACGCGCGCGCGCACACACACACACACATACACACACACATGCGCGCGCACGCGCACGCACGTACACACTCTAACATGCAACACACACACACACACACACACACACACACACACACACACACACACACACACACACACACACACACACTACATTACACACACACACACACACACACACACACACACACACACACACACACACACACACACACACACACACATACACGCGCACACGCGTGCGCACACACACATACGTGCGCACGCACGCACTCACATTTTATATACGCGCGCGCACACACACACACACACACACACACACACACACACACACACACACACAGGCGGGCGCGCACCCACGCACAAACACACACACACATGCACACACACACACACACACACACACACACACGCGCGCGCGCGCGCGCGCGCACGCACGGACACACATGAGCACACACACACAGACAAACAGACACACAGACACACACACACACACACACACACACACACACACACACACACACACACACACCACCAAACACGCGCACGCACACTCACTCAGATTTTGGCTCACGCGGATACATACACTCGCACGCGCACAAGTACATAATAACAGAGATAAGCAACTCATCAGACTCACTTTAAAACAAGCTCTGTGTCATGATACATCATTTTTAGTTTTGTAAATTGAAATGAAATGTGATGCTCTGTCGTGATGTTGAAATCTTACGCATTCTGTCTTCACATTAATCAGAATATGTACAAAGACATGGAAGTGAAGGGAAAAACAACGAAGTAGCAATGTCAAAGACAGCATTGTATACACGTCTCCTTGAATTTGATAATGAAACACGCAAGTCTACCAAAGGTTGCACTTGCTTTCAAAAGTCTGATGCTCACTACACTGTCGATGGGTAACGTTCTGGGACAGTGTGCTGCCAGGATAGATGAATTTAGTCACCGTAGCAAATCTTTCATCATTGATGGAGATGCTAGGCTCAGCGTAGGGTCTGCCAGTCATATGTTAATGCTGAAATTCCGTTCCCTTTGTATTTAAGGTGAGACCAAACTTGACGGAGCCTACAGGAAACGTGTATTACATGTCAGTTTTTCTGAGCCAGCATTGAGGGCGCGGTTATCAGCAAACGGAAAGTCCCTGGTAATGTCTGTCATAACCTTAGGTTTTGCCTGAAGCCTCTTGAGATTAAACATGTGTCAACCTGTTCTGAATCTTGCGTTGATGCCAATTTATCCTTCTCTGAAAATTTCAGCCAGCCTTGCAGAAAACATGATGTTGAACATAGTGGGTGCCAAAATATAGGCTTGCTTTATGTCATTTGTGACGGGGAATGGATTAAGTGTCTTTCCATTTTCCCGGATTCAGGCCTGCATGCTGTCATGGAATTGCTGCACCATACAGACGAATTTTGGTGGGCATCCGTAACTGGCCATGATCTTCTATAGGCCCTCTCTACTGCCAGTACTGCAGGCCTTGGCCAGGTTGCCATAGGCAGAAAACAGGGTGGCATTTTGTTCCTGACATTGTTCTTGGAGCTGTGTTACAGGAATGCCACATTGATGGTTCACCCGTCTTTTCTTAAGCCACAATGGCTCTCTGGCAAAAGCTCTTGCTCAAGGTGTGTTATGGCGATGCAGCAGAATCCTGGCAAGTATCGTGCCTGTTGTGGAAATGAGACATGCCTCTGTGGTTGTCACGAGCCTGACTGTACCCTTTGCGCTTGTACAAACGGATAATGCATCTTTGAACGTCCTGGCTGCCACGTCAAAAGAATTAAATTATAAAGCTTTTCAGTCAGAGCTGTGTCACCTTCTTTGTAGACTTCAGCTGGTATGCAGTCTGAGCCAGGAGCTTTGCCACTGGACAGCAAACACATCGCTTTTTGGTCTCGAAGACGGCGGTGGTTCATCCATGTCTTCGTTGGTGGGCACTCGAGGGAGGCAGTTAATGGCTTTGTCACTGATACATGACGGGTGGTTCGTTACAGTAGAAGTATTCTACCCACGACATCCAAGATCTATTCCTTGTCAGTGATCGATATGTTTCCATCAGCATGAGCGAATGGATGATTCTGAATATGTAAGTCCATGAACTTTTGAAAATATAGTTCTTCATATCATGCCTGTCAGCATGTCCTTCGATCTCGCCACCTTTGTTGTTCAGCCACGTGCCTTGCATCTTCTGTAGTTTTCTCTTGAACTGTTTCCTGTATATTGTTGAACACATCTTTTCATTTGAGGTTGAGTTAGTGTCACTGAGGTAAGCTTTGTGCAGAAGATGTTTCTCATCCAGTAGCTGCTTAATGCCATCAAACCATTCTTTGCGTTTCTTGGCTGCTGGCCACAGAATCTCTGTAGCATTGTTGTAAACCAGTTTTCTGAAGATGGACCAGTTGGCTTCCATATTCTGGTTGTCTAAAGAGGTGGATTCCTGATGTTCTTCTAGAGCGTCTACAAACGACTTCTAATTTCTGGTGTTTGTCAGCTTTGTGACATTAAACCATCTTGACGCCTTCTTGCTTTGGAGGCGTCAGTTGGGTCTGATCTGGATGTTATGCTGGCTGATTAGGAGACGAAGGTCAGTGCAACGTTTGGCATGGCACATGGATTGGGCCACATCCTGCCTGTCCCTCTTCTTGACAATGATGTAGTCGATGAGATGCAAATGCCTGGAGCGGGGATGCATCCATGATGTTTTGTTATGGTTAGGGAGGCGGAAGACTGTTGGTGATCAGCAGTTCATGCTCGGCACAGGTCTGGAGAAGCAGGAGACCGTTGATGCTGCAGTGGCCTATCTGTGCTTGTCAGTGACAGACTTCTTCCCAGAAGTCTCTGTCAGAACGGACTTTCGCATTGAAATCACCTCTTCCACTCCCCCAAAAAGGTAGAGTCAGAGCCCCATTCACAAAGCCAGGCCTCACTTAAGGCTGCAATATCTGTTATACCTGGCGTGTTCTTTTCCAATAGAGCTGTTCTCCTTTAAGGCCTGTTTACATCGTCGTCTCTACCCAGGACGGTGCTCATATTCCATGTGTCGAGGGTGAGAGGAACTATCCTCGTCTTTTTCTTCTTTGAGGTTTGATCGCTGTAATAGAGTCTCCTTTATTGATAAGAGTCCCTGGCTCCGGAAGGATGGAGCAGACAGTTTCTAGCCCTTTCCTTATGCAACGTACGTGAGCACGGCTATCCTTAAAAGGGCT
>JADBJO010025591.1:20000-23611 GCA_016801955.1 Conus betulinus
GCTTCCCAAATTTCTGGATGAAGGAAAATTTTTGGACAGACTGGGCTATACTGGGAAATCGTCATTTAAAATGGTGCTTTTCCTGCTAACCATTCACCTCTCACATACAGCATACATACCTGAACACAGTCTTAGTTAGGCAACCAAAACATTCTTTACCAGTTCCACGTGTCTGGAACAGCCTCCCTATCACCTTATGCACTTCCCTATCTCTACCTGCGTTCAAAATACGGCCAAACAATATACCGTTTTGACACAAATTTTCCATTCATACTTAACCACTGAGTTGCAGCTGAGTTGAAAATTTGCTTAGATTTTTTGGTTGTCATACTTTTATTCGTGTAAGCAGGGGCAGTACGCAGGAGCGCTCGTGTGTGTGTGGTGTGTGTTGTGTGTGTGTGTGTGTGTGTGTGTGTGTGTGTGTGTGTGTGTTTGTTGTGGGTGTGTGTGTTGTGTGTGTGCTGTGCGTGCGTTGTTTTTGTGTGTGTGTGTGGTGTGTGTGGTGTGTGGTGTGTGTGTGTGTGTGTGTGTGTGGATATATGCAAAAGCAGTTACCTTTTCTCGTGTATAAAGCGCAAAGAGTCTTGATCTTTGTAGGGAAATAAGCGCCATATCTCATCATCATCACATCATCATCACTCATCATCATCATTCCAAATCATCATCATCATCATCACATCATCACTGATCTGTAACATGTTCCGTGCTACATGAGCTTGTATTCCTTTGGTGTATTCAACAAGTCTCATCATCATCATCATCCATCAATCATCATCATCATCATCATCATCATTATGATCATCATCCTCATCAACATCATCATCATTTCATCATCATTATCATGATTATCATTATTATTATTATTTATTACTGCTACTACGACTACTATTATTAGGTATAATTATTGTCATTGCGAAAGTGCCGACGAGGGATGAACCAAGTGAATATTCTGACCGCTCTCCAGATATTTATTTCGTGTACAAGCCTAAAGATTTAATAATGCTTACCTACGAACATTTTCAAAAGGAAAAGTCTCTAGACCTAAAGAAAGTATTCTTACTGATAAGATTTTATTCATTCATGTTTTTAGTTGACAATTCAACTGTTAAATAGCTTGATTGACCGTCCTTTTCAACGTGACCATCAGTCTCTTTCCCCAAGATCTGACGGACAATGGCTACAGCACACACTTTGTGGGAAGTGGCACCTGGGCGTTCTGCATACGGGATGATGACCCCCCCACCTACCGAGGCTTCCACAACCTTTTACGGCATGTAACACATGGGTGTGGCGTGGCTCACTACAACTCCCATCTCCAAAAACACGGCTATGATCTGCAGAACAACACGGGTTTTGACGACTTCAAACCAGACCTGTCCAGCTAACGGAACCTACTCCCTCTACCGAGCTGTTCACCAAAAAAGCCGTGGATTATCATTAAGCGATCTGCAATAACTTCTGGCAAACCATTGTTTTCTCTTGTCCCTCTCTAGCAGTGCTGTCCACGGTACCCTTTCGGTTCCTGACATTTGCATTCAGACATATTGTGCCCCCGTCAGTCATTTCAGCGAAAAAACGAAAGATATCAAGGCGCGCGATGATGGCAGCAGTAGATGAAGGGATAGTGTAATGTTGACAGAAGCGCTGAAGGCCCGAGTCTCAATCTATACAAATCTCATCATACTCTTCATCTCTGAACAACGTGAGGTGGGGTGCCCACAAAATAGGCGTGTAATAACATTTTTCTGCCTGTCTGTCTGTCTGTCTGTATGTCCTCTGTCTCTTAGCTACGTCGATCTACCAACTAGTCTGTCGGGTCTGTCTGGTTTCTCCCATTTTGGAACGGGTTGTGAGTGTGTGGTGTGTGTGTGTGTGGGGGGGGGGGGGTTGTCACTTCTCGTTTGCAAAAAGTTATTCTCATGTGCCATTGTGCGTTCTGCATCCCGTCTAGAGCGTCTAATACTCGTGGCCAGCTGGATCTGCAATATGCCAATCAATGCTTTAAGCTTTCGTGTTAATTTGCTGGTCTCTGCTTTTCATGAATCTTAAATACGTAAAAACTACATGTCAAGACTAAAGTAATTAATTCTGACACACATAGGAAAAAAGGTTCAGAGCAAATTTACTTCTAGATGTCAAGGAAATGCCAACTTTTCTTATACCCAGTCTTGCTATGCGCATATCATGAGGTCAAAAAAACGCTTACGTACTGTTATTCTGAAACGTTTATTGTATTTGTTGATATAAATCATGCCAGACATGCTTTTTCTTTTCATTGTCTTTCTCGCAACTCAACGATAGTTACGGTGCAGTTCAGCGTATGGGACTAATCACTTAAATCTGAATAAACTGTTTCTATTGTATCATCTTCAATGTCCTGTACCCCTTGCTGTCACTCTCTGGTCTGTCGTGTGGTGTTTCGTTATGTGTGTCTGTCTGTTTGTCTGTCTCTACGCACCACCAACCATCCAACACACACAAGACACACAACGGACAGGCTGAGGCACCACACACACACACACACAGGACCCCTACACAACACACCGACACACATGCACACAGATTTAACAATCACAGCAACAGGGCCACAGGAGGGGAGCGGGGGGGACAGGCACACGCACTACACCACACACTGTCCACACACACCCACCACCCACACACACACACACCACACACACCCACACACACACGGCACTGTCACACACACACACACCCAACCACACAACAGCACACCACACACACAACACACAACCACACACCACACAACACACTGTCACGCAACACACTGTCACCACACCACACACACTGTACCACACACACACACCCACTGTCACACACCCACACACCCACACCACACACGAACACCAAACACACACAACACACCCACAACACACCTTTTCAAGAACAACGCTGATTAGGAGAGGAAGAGAGAGTGAGAAAGAGAGAGCAGGAGAGAGAGAAGAGAGCTGTTTTGCTGCACAAGTGAATGTTTGCTACAGTGAAGGTGTTTTGTCAAAACACAAAAGCTCTACAAGGGGAGAGGGGGGAGGGGGAAGGGGCGATGACAATATTGTTATATAATGTATGAAATCACTTTCTTAGCATATTGTCTCTTTCATCACATGACACCCATTCTTTACGCTACGTCATTCATATCATTGTCTTTTTCTGCAATCCTTTATCAGACTTTTCTCTTTGTAATTATTTTTGGTTTATTAACTCTTATGCTAAATCAATGAGTGATGGTTTTGAACTTTAAATATGTCCATAGCCAATGCAATCAGTCGAATTAATGATAGATGACGAAGATGATGTATAATAAGGCTGATGCGCTGATGCTGATGATGTTGCTGATGCATGAGACCATTGTTATTGGTTGTTTTTGTTATCACTGTTGTTGCTTTTGTTGCTGGCTAAGCTGTTTGTGTGATCAAACGTTTGTGACATTCGTACTGTTATCATTCCTAATGTAATGCAGTTTTCTTCTTATTCAACGGTTTCCTTTTTTTAATTCGATAAGTCCGGAGATATGAGGTGGGGGGGCCATGAGTAGTTTGGGTATTCATGCGACATGAAACGGTTGCAACACACTAGGAAGTAGGAATTCACTA
>JADBJO010025592.1:0-23610 GCA_016801955.1 Conus betulinus
TCGCAAGGTCTGTTTGTCTTGCGTTGCTTGTTGCTGCTTCAAGATGACTTCCATGCCAACACGAACAGTATTGGGGAAATTGCACAGCCCATTGTGCAATGCACTCCACTTTCCAAGTTGATCCAATCTTGTTGTGTACTCTTGGTTGGTAGAGAACCAGGCATATGATTTTCAGAAGCCATTGAAGTACTTCTTGAGCATGTCGCGGATGTTCTTTTTGGCACATGGTAGTGCCACTCAAGAGCCAACTGTATCTTCATGGGGTACAGATCCATATGCGTTTGCCAGATCGAGCCACACTACGTCCAGGTCTCTCTTTTCTGTTTTTGCTCTTTGGATTGCGTTCCCAGATCATTGTGGCGTGTTCTACACAGGCCAGCCACGCCTGGGATGCCACCTTTCTGGACTTGACACATCCAAGTACTTGTTTCCATGAGGGTACTTGGAGAAGATTTTTCCCCTTCGACGTTCAGTAGTGATATTTGGCCTGAATCTGGTTCTGGCTGTGTCACTTGAGTTTTTCTGCATCGTAATCTTATGGGGAGTTACAGTAACACATCTGCCGTCATCCACTGTCCGCTGATCTGATTTTCTCCAAGCTGATCGGCCAGCAGCCTGTGGAGCCACTCCAGCACCTTGGGACATTTCTTGTACAGCTGGTAAAGGTATTCCGTTTTGGGGCCCTGGTGATGATATTGGCTCTGGCTTTGTCGACCACCTTCTTGATTTCCGCCAACGTTGGAGGATTGTCATTGAACTGTTCCTCAGGGGTGGTTGGCCACACCAGACCTTGAATGTCGAGTGGTGCTTTTGCTCTGTGAGTCAGAGTATGTTTTTTCTCAGATGCTGCTCAAGAACTCTTTGTCCACACTTAGGGTCCAGAGATTTTGGCTGCAAACAGAGTTCTGGCAACTGGAAGGGGTCTCTGAAGAAGAACGCTCTTGTGTCTTCTTCTTTTTGCTTTTCCTCCTCCTCGCGCAGATTCCGCCTTGCTTTGCTGAGGGGGCGCTGTGTTTTGCTTTCAGGTCTTCCCAGAGGTTTTTCCAAGCCTTGTTTTTTCAGCTGGCAGAGGAGTCTGCAGTCTTCATTTGCTTCTTGAGGTTTTTCTTTTGGACCCTGATCTTGTCCATCTCTTCTTGGCGTCTGGATTTCTTTGGAGGTGTTTTCTCTTTGGGTAGTTTTGCTCCATAGGCGTCTCTACATGTGCATACACAATGTCCCCATATGTGGCTAGTTTGTGTTCCAGGGTGCTTTTCCCTATCAGTGCATCGAGTCTTTGGACGATTTTTTGCATCCAGTTTCTCCCAATCTTCAGTCTCGTTTGCTCGTGGCAGGTTGAGTTTCAGGCGCCTGGGCATCGAGGGGGGCCTGTTGCAAATTCCTCATCCGAACCAACACGTGGATGTCCTTGGCACTGTGGTTTTAAATCCTGGCCTTGGTCTTCCCGACGTCTTATCTGCTGATGCAGTGCGCTGCTGCTGCTCATTCAGATGAGTCTTCACACATCCCATCTTTGTTCTGTGGATCTTCATGCCACGGTGTAGCGAAACGAAAACGCTTTCCACAGACACATGGGATATTCCATTTGGTCCATGTTCGTAGTCCGTTTTGGGATTTGCAGTCGTGATGTTGTTGAGAGCACCGATGGATTCATCATTCTCTCCCCCCTTTCGGTGAATCCTGGGAGCATCTTTTCCTTTTGTGTTTTAGTAGCCACATGTTAAGGCAAAGTGGTGGGCCCACCCACAGAGCCCTTGGTTCAGAAGACCCGTTTCTTCAGCGAATGTTTAGGCCCTTATCTCTCCTGACACGCTAGGGGGTGTTGGTTGGCCACACCCGCTGGTTCATGACTTCCGATGTCCCCTAGTATCCGTCCGGCTTTCCCTTTTTTTTATATCTATCGTTGGATGACATAAGTCCGACGGCCGTCACTATTTTCTAACCTAAACGCGGTAATCGCCGAAAAGCAATGTGGGAAGAATGGATAGTCAAGTCAACAAACACGGAACGACTTAATTCGGAATACACAGAACAAATCGAAGTATAACAATTTTTTGTACCCAAACAAAAGAACATTCTACAATTTTTACGTAATAAAATGAAAGGAAGGCAGTAATAAAAGCTCTGTGCTATTGGTTTCTGGCAAAGAAAACTGAACATGAAATTGATAAAAGTGTGTGGACACTCCCTCATGTTGCAACAAAGGAAGTTCGATTACAGGAACTACAATGGAAAATAATGCACAACATCTACCCTACAAATATACTACTACTACAAAATGAAGCTAGTGGATGATAATAGATGCTCCATCTGTAGGGATGAAGTTGATTATATCGAACATTTCTCTTTTACGAGTGCCCGCGCCGTTTCTGTTTTTGTTGGTTTGTTTGTTTGTGTTGTGTGTGGTGTGTGTGTTGTGTGTGTGTGTGTGTGTGTGTGTGTGTGTGTGTGGTGTGTGTGTTTTAAAGGATCGAAATTTACACTCAAGGTCTTTTTGGAATGCAGATAAAACTGTCATTACATGACGTCCTCGTTAGGGTAGATTAATCGATCTTTAAGCAGAGACGCCTTGAAAATGATAAACATCATCTTGATCTGTAAAATGAGTGTAAGTATAGCAAAGAAAACAAAATCTCTCTCTCTCTCATCACGCCCCATGTACTTAACATTTAAATGGCAATGAAATATCGCACCTTGTGATCCCCACAACTTGCCCCAAAGTTAGCATCGCTTGAAGGGGGCGTCTCTTCTTCTGGCAATGAATCCAAAATCAACAAGTTTCACAAGGAAATGGCTTGGTGTCCCACCCTGTCCTGACTGACATAGCGCTATACTGTCGCCAAGCCAAAGCTGAAACTAACCACTGAAATCCATCCTGGAGAATATAAAGCAGGGAAGTATCAGACTTCAAAACATGCTGGAGGACTCAGGAGACAAGGTGGTTGAAGCAATCAAGCCCAGCTGAAGACAGGCAGAAAATGGAAAGTTCAAGAGGCGATGGATTCTGCAAAAGAAAGTCTCAAGATCATAGAAATAACAGACACACACAGACCAACAGACAAGGACTGGGGGTGACCAAAATTGAATGGTGGTCAAAGGCCAAAGGAAAAGCCAAAAGAGACATGATGATTCAGGAGATGAGAAAAGAAGAAGACCAACAAAGACTCCAAAAAGCAGTCCAGCAGAGCCAGCAAGGGCAATGGACAACGTGGGAGAAATGCACTCCAAAGAAGTCTCACTTGGAATGACATTTGGCACATGGCCCCCTCAGGATCAGGATCAGCTTCATTCTCAGATCTGCATATGACCTTCTGCCCTCAAATGCAAACCTGTGAAGTGGGGAAAAACAGACGATCCTTCATGCCCCCCTTTGCCATGAAAAACAAACAGTGGAGCATGTCCTAAGCTCGTGTAAAGTAGCCCTGGCTCAAGGAAGGTACACATGGAGGCTCAACCAAGTGCTCAAAAGAGATTGTACAAGTAGTCTGGGCTAGTACCAACACACACAAAAGGGAAAATTAGGACTCCAAAAAGCACCCGCAATATTCTTCAACGGCAGGAGTGCAGCGAATCATGGCTAAAAAGAACAACCGGGTGCACTTGGAACAATGCAGGCAGAGTCTGCCTTGGATGGGGCAGATGACTGGGAGTGCACAGCAGACCTCCCAGAATGGAATAGTCACCCATAGATTATCAGCAAGAGTGGCATGAGACCAGACGTAGTATTACACTCTCAGTCAAACCAAGCAGCTGATCATGATCGAGCTCAACCGGTGCCATATGAGAACAGAATGGAGGCAGTTCAGATCTACAAGACTGAAAAGTATGCTGATCTGGCAAAACAGCCTGAGGAGAGAAGGCTATCACGTCAAAGTCCTCACTGCAGAAATTGGAGCTAGGGGGTTTGTGGGAACGTTGCATACAGCCCTCATGAAAACAGCTCTCAGTTTGCAGGGAGGGAAAAAACCAAAGCCCTGAAAGCGAATGCAGAAGCGGGCAGAGAGGTGTTCAAGTTGGATCTGGTCAAGGAGGAATCAAAGTTGAACTTCATAAGGCTCAACCTTTCCTACAAATATCATGGGTGTCCCTGTGGGCTCAGTGGTTAGATTGCGCGAGTCATTAGTGGAAATGAGCATGTAGTGGCATGTCACAGAAGGGCATGGTTTTTCGCATCCCAGCCATGGCTCATCCCAAGATGGGGGAAAAAAAAAAAGTAGGCAGCAAGAGGGACATCCGGAGTCATGAACCGGTGTGGCTCAAAACCCCCCTAGAGTGTCAGGAGATAAGGGCCGTAAAACGCCTCGCTTGAAGGGGGCTTCTCTTTCTGAGGACTTTCTGCTGAATACGCGCTCCACGACGGTTTCTTTCTTTACTACTAAAAACAAAAACAAATCTCCTCTCTCTCCTCTCCCATGTACTTAACATTTAAATGGCTAAATGAAACATCGCACACCTTGTGATTCCCCCAACAACTTGCCCCAAAGTAGCATCATGTTCTTTGTTTGTCGCTGTCTTTCTGTCTGTTCCCTTCTGTCTGGTCTGTCGTGTCTCTCTCAGTTGCTCAGAACAATTCGTAAACCTTAAGTGGTGTCCGATCACATGGCGTAGGCGCATATATCTCGCCACCGAGCAAAAGTTTAATAGCGGCTGGGGTGGTATGCTAGTTTGGGTTTATGAATACACGACTTCATTTTTGTGTTAACAAACACGACCATAAAAGGCAAGGTCCTTGTATAACCAAAGCTTTGAATCCCAAATCTACTGACTTCGGTCACAAGAAGGGTAGGGAGGGGGGTGGTGGTTGGGGGATTGCGGGCTTCAACGAGGTGCGGGGGGGACCGAGATTTTGAAGGTGGGAGGGGGTGTGGGAGGTGTGGGGTGGGTTGTCACGCTGTGCTTTGCTGGTTGCGCCTCAATGGTGCTTTCCTTGTGTGGACCGTGTGTGTCTTTGTCGCTAGCAAGGCTGGTCCTTAATTGGGGGACTAGCCAACTGTGGTGGTGGAAAAACGACTGCCTGCCTTTTTTCAGGTGGGCTGGGGCGGCCTGTTTGGTTGTCTGTCTGGCCTGCCTGCCTGTCGTGTCTGTCCGGCTTTCTCTCGTCTCTCTCTCCTCTCTCTTCATCATTTTTTTTTTTTTTTTTTGTGGGGGGTCTTAAAAAAAGATTAAGTATTAAGTTTTTGTTTCACTTATTTGTTTCTCTTTGTGTATGCAGCACATTGTCACAATGGTGATAGTGACCCCGTACACCCACACATTTAGAACATTCAACCATCACAGCAAGAACAGTTTGTATCAAAACGCCAAATCTAAAAGAAAAACGGCAACAGACTCTATGTCCATTTATTTAAGAGGAACATACAGACATCGTGACGCATGGTGTGTAAGGGGACTGGTTGAGGACGAACAGTAAAAGCTAGTTAGCGGAGAAGTTGGCTTTTTGTTTTCAGTCGTAAAGCGGAGCGTAAGGTGCAGACACCCAAAGAAGGGTGAAGATGGTTGAGTTGCGTGGTGGGACCGTGTAGAAAGGCCAAACTGAATAACCTTCTTGAGGTTGTTGCCGTGTTGCTTCCGTATAACTGATGCCACCGAACAAAAAAAAGACTGAATCGATTTCGACAACGTTACAAGCCTTGGTATGACCATCTGTGGTCGGCTGGACTTTAAGTACCATGAATGGAAAGAAAGTAAAAGAACTCCTATTCGTGCTCCGAAATTTAGCTGGGTGGAATTAAACACACATCTTGATTCTGAATTCTCCTTTTTCCACGTCCCAGACTGGGTTTCATTTCTCTCTACCAGGTACTGTCAATAAGAATAAATTGTCATAATCTCCACAGTGATTATACTATCTAATGTACTGTGAAATTTATCACACCCACTTTCTTATTGATTTTCTAGTACCCCCCCTCCCCCTACCCCCCCCCCCCCCCCCCCCCCCCCCCCACCTCCCTCCCCGTCATTGTGAGTAATGGCAGATTTTCATCAGAAGTTGTTTGGTAAATGTAATATCTCATTACACCTAGCATGCACCCTGCGTTAGAAGTGGAAAGTATGAAGGAAGTAAGGAAACTGAGTCGGCACTACCTACGTAGACAGCCTGTTGAGTAAACGAGTGTGGATTGTAAAAGGGCTTAGAGTTTGGCCTCTAACCGAGAATAGGCACTATATAAGTATTCATTTTAATACTAATAATTACCACTTTACTAAAACATTCCGATCTTTCGTTATACTTCCTCCAAGTTTAACTCTCTCTCTCTCTCTCTCTCTCTCTCTCTCTCTTCTCTCCTCTCTCTCTCTCTCTCTCTCTCTCTTCTCTTCTCTTCTCTTCTCTTCTCTTCCTATCTCAGGTAAAAGCAAATTTACACCATAAGTTCAAAATCATTTTGCTTGATAGTAACAGTTTCCTAAAATACCAAAAGAATTTTAAAAAAAAAGCCGACAAAAGCCAGACACCCCCTTGTCACCAGGAAGAGAATCCTCAAACTGGTGCCATCTTAAGATAAAGAGCCATCGAAATTAAGACCAGACGCCCCAGCCTGAACAGAGGTCAAGGCTTTGAACTTCCCCCCATCTACAATCAGATCCTGACAACCGTTCACCCCACACAACAGTCGTCCCACCAGGCCTCGCTGCCACAACAGCAACAGTGAGCTGAAGAAGACAGGGCGACCCCTGTCGAAATATTCTCCAAGTAAGTTTTTGATTCTGAGTCTGCAACTACTTTTCTAATGTCGAATCCAGAATCCAGAAACCTATATTCTTAGAAATGCAAATATTTACAACGGATTCCTTCGATGCGTGGTAGTCCCACATGAAGGTTTGGAGACAAGAGATGTTTTTTCATCAGCTCTGTCATCTGTGTCCATCGTCTGTCGGAGCTAAAAGAAGGTAAGGAACCTCCAGCCCTGGTACAATAGTCATGCGCGTCATGATTCGTAAGAAACTCATCTCGACGTCTCCGCGAGGAATCCAGATATGTGATCACATAGCATGACCCCTCGACCACAAACCCTTGGTCTGATTGGCAGAGTTCATACCCACAATCCATTTCGTCTTCCGCATCTGCGCACTGAGTCATTAAATTGCAGACAAGATGAGGTCGAAAATCAGACCAGTTAGGCACAGAACAGTTCCACCTTTCACCTGGAAGTTTTCTAGGCTTGTCAGACACCTATATAAAAGAAATCAAAACATGTATTTGTTTTGTTGCTCCGTAACCTCCCTGGCTCTCATCATCACCAAATTATCATCATATTCATCAGTCACATCGTCATCATGGTCTGGACAACAAATATCCCCGGGATATTAGCTTTACCTTAGTATATTTTGGTTCGGTTCATCATCACTTTTGGCAAAAACATCGAACCATGCTTTTTTAAGGTCAACAATGGAACTGGGCCTATAGTATGTATTTCTTGTTGGTATGCGCGTTTGTTTTGTGATCGGTGAGCTCAGGTAACTCGCTCTGACTTGGCCTATTGACTGCAGTGCATGCACACGAGTGAAATGGAGATGAGAAACCTGATTATCTAGATGTTCCCTTCCACTGCTGTTTGCACAGGGTTGTTGAACTGGTAGGTTCGTCAAGGCCTCGATCGTGTCAATTGTAGTCTAAAACAACTAAGCCTAAAACAACTAAAATCCGCCAGCTCAGTGAAGCAGATATCAACACAGGAAACGTATACCTTCCATAAGTTTTTTTTAGTGCACAAGAAGAAGAGAAGAAGAAGATGATGATGATGATGATGATGATGATGATGATGAGATGATGTACAATTATCCCTGTTTGTGGCTTAGAAGCAAACTGAAGGTATGAAGTAGTATTCCTTTGCTAAACCATCAAACAAACTTCAACAAATTAGGACACATAAAATCTCTGAATGTTTAAGCACAAAGCAGCAATGATAGATACAGCGACGGTATTGTGAAACAAATCATCTAAGCAGACAAGAAACTTAAAGCCGTTACGACATTGTTGTAGCACACAGTAGCATGTTTGTTTCTTGCGTACTGATTTTTATGTGCTTTAAAAGTATGTTCTATAAACACATGCAAGCACTGGAAATTACCGACGTATGCTCGTTTGACAGCAAACCCCCAGATATCTGTAACTAGTTCCCAGTGATCAAACACATATAAACCAAGACATAAAAAGAACAGACAAATATAAACTATTGCACCTAGAGACTGAACAACAAAACACTAGAAATTATCAAGAACTCGAAAACTAATAAAACCTTTGTCACTAGAAAAAAAAAATGACAGATGTAAAAAGCAATTCATGTCGTTTATTCTTGATACATGTAACCGCTAGATGAGGGTGTATTTGTTTTTTGTTTTGTAGCGCGAACGCGCGGGCGCGCGCGCGTGCACACACACACACACACACACACACACACACACACACTCTCTCTCTCTCTCGCTCTCTCTCACTCTCTTACACACACACATTTACACACGCACACACACACACACACACACACACACACACACACACACAGAGAGAGAGAGAGAGAGAAGAGAGAGAGAGAGAGAGAGAGAGAGAGAGAGAGAGGAGAGAGAGAGAGAGAGAGAGAGAGAGAGAGAGAGAGAGAGATGCTGTGTTTTGCTGTGTGCGAACAGAAAATGTAATGAAATTCGGTAGTTATTATTGCAGCACCCGACACGAAATATTCTGAAAATCTTGGTCTTTAGTTCAATGACCTGTTTTAGCAAGAACATTGTCTTGGAAAACCTAAGCTCAATGAGAACACACTCCTCCCAAAGTGGCAATCAGAAAAAAGAAGCAAAGCAAACAAACAACACTTCTACGTAACTGGGAATGTTAAAAAGGTTGTTTGTATGTTAACGATTAAAAAATCCAATACATCTTTTTTTTAAAAACATCTATTCTGTAACATGCAAATGAACTGTTGTTGCCATTTTAGCATGTGTTATATTCGTATGAATGAAATCATGATTTTAAGAAAGCTGCACAATGGTTGCGGGTGTTTTCCGTACGTTCGCATCATGCATGCTTAATAGTCAGACGACGACAGAAAAGATATTCAAACAGATTCGTCATGAAATGGAGGAATGGGTAGGCGGGAGGGGGGTGGGTCAGGGTGGATAGAACAGAAAGAGAGGACAAAACAAACAAAGTTTAAGTTTACTTTGTGTAAAGAAAATAATATCCGAAGTCCAAAGGAAAAGTGATATAAAGACATCGCGATTGTCTTCCAAATTTGGGCGTCATTATTGCGTTTTGACCACTTTCCAGATGAACGGTGGGGGGATGTTGAATGGCTTGACAGTCAGGTGAATTTTATTGTTTCTGTCCATAAAGAGAAGCCTTTCAGAAGAAAACAAGATGCAGGTGCAGAAAAACTAAACATTATCACTCGTTTACCACGACATCGGATTCGGCCTCTGAAAGACAATGTGATCTGAGCGATCACCTTGGCACCAGGGTTCCAACCTGGAGTCTGTAAAAAACCTGCAATCAACAAGAATATCAATGAATCGTACACATCTTGAACAGTCAGTTACTTTGTCCCAATAATCTGACTATGCCACTTACTTTATAGACGCAAAAAAGACCACAAACCAACTGAGATGCTCTAAAAAAAAAAAAAAAAAAAGAAAAAAAAAGAGCACATTGGAACACAGACTAGTTGCTTTTGATCACATTGTGATTCTTCAATATTCAAGGCACCAGCGGAAGATAGACAACATCCGTAAGAGAACGAGAAGGCTGATCGGTTTATCGTCTCTTATAACCGCTCATAATTTCTGATAAGAAGAGGATCAGAGCCCTAATGGTAATAGGAAAAACAGATGGGAAAAAGAAGTTCCAAATGGATCTGGTCGCGAAAGAACATACACAAAGTTCATGAGGCTTAAGTTTACCAGCTTGGAACAGGTGTCTGAGGGTTGCGTGTCCTTGACATCCATCACAAGACGTCTTGGTTTTGAGCCACCCCTCCATCCGGAAAGAGCAGGTTCGAATGTCAGCAGTGACAAACATATATTTTGACAATTTTTCAAAAGCATTTGAATGACTCTGCCGAACAATTTGGACATACGAATCACAACTAAAAAAAACAAAAAACAAAACAACAACAAAAAAAAAAAAAACACGACGCCTCTCGACTTCTTAGGTCTTCTTCAGGCAAGACAAACAACACTCAGGACAACGAAAATGAACGAGCAATCACTTCGTCAAATTCGGCGCAAGATGGGCGTTGAATGAAAACGAGGCTGTCGGGAAGGACTTTTAGGAAGAGCTTCACAGGGGAAGGTTTTCAGTGAAGAACGTCTTCCCGACGGCCTCGTTTTTATTCATCGCCTATCTTGGACCGAATTTGACGAAGATAAGTGATTCGTTCAATTAGTTGTCCTGTGTGTTGTTTATCTTGCTTGAAGAAGACCTAAGAGATCCAAACGCGTCGTATTTTGTCTTGTGATTCGTTTGCCCACGTTGTTCGACAGAGTAATTTAAATACTTTTAAGATTTGTTTAGATTTCCGCCTGCCGTCGCTTCACTTTGCAACTAACTATATAATATATTTTGACATGAGAAGGGCACCCAGGAGTCATGGCCTGGAAGCGATCGGGCCTCCTCAGACTGTCGGGAGTCCAGGACTGGAACACTTGTCTGGGGGTTGGGGGTGAGGGAGTGGTGCCTGGGGGTTCTTCTCTGAAAACCGTCACCTGCGAAAGTCTTCCTAAATGATTCTTGTCAAGCAATCTAGTTACTCTGACATATCTACAATGTGAGGTAGAAAAATCTTATCAATGGAAATAGACGTTTTTGTTGCTGTTGTGTTGTGGTTGCTGTTGTTGTTTTGTTGTTGTTTTCACCAAAGTGGAACCGAAGCTTAGGTTTTCTTTAGTTTTCATCTGAAGTTCGATTTTAACTCTTGTTTTATCTTCTCCTGATTCATTTCTTCAAGAGTGTGAATACAGATTTGTGCAACATACAGTATGAACCACTTACCTAATGTTTTAGTCAAGGCAAACTGGTGGAGACACTTATCAGGAGTGAACCCATGTCTTGAGACGTTGAGAAAAATGGTAAAACCTTTCACTTTCCCAATACTAAAGCGAAGAAGAATTCTTCGCACATTTAGTTTGACGTTCGGTACCCACGGTTCGTTCAAGGACATCTTTTCACACCCTGTCCATGTTCGAGACAATGAAGTCAAAGCAGGAGTTTCAACACGAAGAGGATTATTTGGGTCACAACTTTTATTCAATAATTTGAGCTCAAATAATTCTAGATTGGCAACGTTGAGGTCAATCACGCACTCAGAGCTACAGTTGACTTGAACACTCCTTTCTGTATGGGAGTACAGCAGACTGAATTCACTCGTACCAAGATGGTAGGTTAGGTTTTTTCCATTCAAGCAGTCAGTGAGTTCTCTCCATGTGTGTCAAGTCAAGTCAAGTCAAGTCAAAATTTTATTTTCAGATGGAACATTGAATAAGCACAGAAACTGCTTTTTTTACATCAAGCCATCATAACAAAACAAAGAAACTTGAATGATAAAATAATGAAAACGAAGAAATACAAAGAGTGAAAATCAGCGGGAAAAGGGCGAGGGAGGTGGTGGGGGTGAAATCTAAGATGGATGAGGAGGGGAGAGGAAATAGGAGGAGGGAGGTCAAAGTGATTGGTAGCTTGTTCCATACATTTCCACCAGAGTACAAAAGACTAGATTTATAAAGATTATTTCTTGGTCTAGGAAAGGATAATAAATGACTATGTCTATAAGTGTTAGTTGTAAATGAATCTCTTATCTTTTTAGGTGCATATCCGTTTGTAACATTATGCATGCATACTGCCTTATTGAACAAAAGTCTGTTGTAGAAAGTTAACATATTAAGTTGTTTATAGTCTTCTGTTGTTAGGGTGCTTGATTTTAGTAACACTAATTTTAATGCTCTTTTATACATTCGATGAATAATTTCAAGTTGGTTTCACTGCAGTTATCCCATAGGGTTGATGCATAATCAATGATTGATAGAATATGAGCACAGAAAAAGAGCTTTCGAGAATGGATGTCCAGGAAGTTCTTAATCTTGGCTAATTGAAGTAATTTTTTTGAGAGACTTTTTTTCCCATTGACGTTATATGGTCGGTCCATGTTAAATCTTTATCTATTATTACTCCTAATATTTTATGTGAGTCGACTTCTTCTATTTTTAGGTCAGATATAAACAATGGGTGGAAATTTTGACTTCATCTTTTGTCTTTTTTGTCGGGCACATACAAACATGCACTTGGTTTTGCTTGCATTTAAGGACATATGGTTCAACTGAGTCCATTCGATAAGTTTTTTAACATCATTTTGGAGTTTACTAGCTAATCTATATGGATCTGAATCACTGGAATGAAGAGATGTATCATCGGCAAACATTTCGCATTTACTTTCAAGAAAACAAGGTAAATCATTGACGTAGACAGTAAACAGTAGAGGGCCCAATACAGAGCCTTGTGGTACTCCATATTGATAGACATTAAGTTTGACGTTTTATTGTTGACTGTTACTGACTGTTTCCTATTACATAGAAAATGAGGACATGAGATTTATGAATTCTGGAGTTAATTTGTAGAGTTCCAGTTTACGCAACAGGAGAGAACGATTTATTACATCAAAAGCTTTTTCAAAGTCTATAAAAAGAATGCCAGTAAATTTATTTCATTTATACTACATAAGAGGCTATCAATAAGCTGCACAAGGGTTGTATGGCAGGAATGATTTTTTACGGAAAACAGATTGATCGTCGTGGAGTAAATTGTTTTTAGTAAGGTAAGAATATAGTAAATTTTGCAAGTGTTTTTCAATAGGTTTAGATAAAGCAGATAAAATATAGAAATTGGTCTATAGTTTGATAGAATTGACTTATCGCCAGATTTATAAAGTGGAATTACTTTGGCTTCCTTAAATTTCAAGGGAAATGTTTGTTTCTCTATACATAAATTGTACAAATATGTTAGTGTATCAGTAATTATTGGACACGAAATCTTTATATTTTTGCATCTAAACCATCTAAATCGCGTGTATTTGATTGTTTTAAAGATGAAATACTTTTAACTAACGTCCATAACAGTCATTGGTTGGAGGGTAAAGGAAAAGTTAATTTCTTTTAAATCAAGGTAGTGTTTTAAATGCTCAAGGTCATTTTCATTGGACCTATCGTGTGATATAATTTTTTTCTTTGATACTACCAAAATGGGTTGTTCAATTGATCTGCAGTTACATCTGTGATAATTTCCTAATTTCTTGAGACTTGTTTATTATTCAACATGTTAATGGCTTTCCAAATCTGACGTGAATCCTTTGTAGAAATTAACATCTTTTGAAAGTAATTACGCTTAGATTTACGTTTCATTGAATTTACCTTATTTCTTTGTTTACGGAATTCTTTATTTGTTCCGGCATTGCTTAACTGATTTCTTATGTTAATTTCGATATCTATTCTTTTGTTATCCACGGTGGTTTTGTTTCTTGTCTGACTCTTTTTTGATGAATGGAGCATGTTTGTTATACACAGAAATAAATGTGTTAATCCAAAATTCAGTTGCATCATCAGGATCTCTTATTTGGTATATATATTCCAATTGTGCTGTGGCAAGGTCTGAAAGGAAATTTCTTCCTTAAAGTTTCTAAAGCTCCTATAATATATTATCTTGTGCCCTACTTTTGGAATTTTTATACGGTTTTTGAACCACGTCAGACAAACGGGATTATGATCGCTACATCCACATGGGCGGAGAGCATACTTCAATGATGGACTGTTTTGTGTTTGTATAAATGTGATCTATTAAGGTACTTGACTGTTCAGTTATACGGGTTGGTATGTCAATAAGTTGTTCAAGACCGTGTAAGGTGTAGTTTTGATGCACTTGGGTTTAGGTTTCATTAAATCTATATTAAAGTCTCCCAAAATAATAGTTTCAAGGCTTAGCATTGTTACTTCATCCATGAGAACATGAAATTTATCTTGCCAGTCCAAAGTTTCAGATGGATTTCTGTATAAAAATCCTATAATAAGTGGTTTATTGTTTTTCATACTGATTTCAATCCATACAGATTCAGTCCCATAGTTTTCAAGGCTGTTTAGTTTTTTACAGTTTAATGAAGATGCTACGTACAAAAGTAGGCCTGTACTTTTAGGTTTGCACGGATCAAGTCTAATTATTTTATATCCCGGTATGCTCATATCAGCATTTGCTATTTCTGAGGACAAACGGGATTCCGCAAAACAAAATAAGTGAAAGTTGTTACCACTGTTATGGAGAATATTGCAACATCGTCTTTCTTATTTCTTGAGTTGTTGATATTCAAATAGCCTATTCGGAGTCCCTGTTTAGTAGGCTATGTGTCCAAAGTTAACGACATGTTGCAGTTAGTTGTGGACTTAGTGAAGAAACGTTTTCTTAAATTTTAACTATATACAACAAAAAATGAAATGGAATTTTTAAGAATCTATATCTATCTATCTATCTATCTATCTATCTATCTATCTATCTATATATAATATATATATATATATATATATATATATATATATATATATATTTATCATACGTACACACACTCGCTCGAGCCCTGAGCAAAGATACCGAGGCCTCGAGCAAGTCTTATAGTCAGTCTAAGCAAAATTAAACAACATGCAAGAGAAAAGACTAATATAATTTGTATTAATTAAAAGCGAAAAGCGAAAATAAGCGAAAAATCACAATCAAAGTGCTAATAGACAATATTTCTAGCAATAAACGTTTGAACACAGAAACGTGTTCGTTCTAAGAAAGCAAAGGAAAAGATGTTTGTATATTCTCAACACATACAACAAATACCCATATGACACCATTCGCTGCAGCAGTGGCCTGAAGCAAATGTCTACAAAAAATACAAATAATCTTATTTCAGTTAGTGACTTTCACCACAGTCCAGCGAGATGCAACACTTTCATAAGCGCCAATTCCAGACTGTCTTTTCCTTTTCTCACATATATATATATATATATATATATATATATATATATATATATATATATATATAAAGGTAAAACCCTGGAACACGCTGGACACCGCTCAATGATGTGTGGGTGCACTGCTGATCCAGAAACATACACATATACATATACATGCATACATACGCATGTATATATACACACACATACATACACACACATATATAATCATGATGAAACGTAAACACACATGCACACGCGCGCGCTCCTACACACACACACACACACACACACACACACACACACACACACACACACACCATTGTGTTTTCAATGAGTAGATTGACGCTGTTGCATTTGAGTGTTGACGTAGGATGTCATAAGGTTGAACAAAAACTGGTCGTAAGGAACAGAAGGGGGTGGTGTTTGTGTCATTGTCACGGTATTGTAGGATTTATTGCACGGTCATAAAAGCTTCTAGTGTATACAGGAGCAACACGGTTCGTTACCGGAAAGGGGGGATAGTGCGGTAAGCCTTGGTTTGACTGAGTTGTCTGATCGCAGTTATACAGAGCGGAGGGGGGTGGGGGAGGAGGGCCACGACATGCAAGATCAGAGGCACCTGAAGTTTGTATTGGCAGTGTGTTGTCTCGGTGATAAAGGGGGAGGGTGGTGGAGAGTGGAGGGGGGTGGAAGAAAAGGGCCATGAAGTGAACGATCAGAGGCGCCTGAAGTTTGTGTCGGCATTGAGGTGTGTCTGTGAGAAAAGGGGGGAGGGTAGTGACTCATGGATTCCATTGGTGGATACTCATAAAGTGGGGCAACGTTTTGCTGTCTGTGGTCGTCTGGGAACCTATTCTGTTGGTTCTGGATAGGATGCCAGTTATTTACATTATGAATTGGACGGTTAGAACTGAACTGAGAAGATACTGGTCCATACCGTCTGGAGTTGAAATCATGAAATTGAGATGGAAACATAAAACTGCTTAAAATGAATTGCTAGTTTGGCAGTGCCTGTTTTGCTGGGGTGAATCAAGTTGCTGTAAAATGCTAATTTAGGGTTTCCGTTTTGTGGTTGTGAATGTGTTGTAGTTATCAATGAATTCTACATTCAGCATTTCGCAAGCTTTTTGCATATTGAGATTGGTGGGGGAAATAAAGGTATTAAGGTGGTGGTTTCCTTGCAGGTATTCTGGTATTATAGAACTAGGAATATTTTAGCATTTGGAAAAAGTGTGAGAAGCCAGGTGAATAAGGTCGCACCATGTCTGTTTGGAGACTTCTCCTGTCGTTCTACAATCATTCACACCCACATGCATGATGATCATCATATTGACATCAGGATATCTACTATGTGGTCTCGTAACCAGTCAAACAAGTCACCTGTACACATGCCCGAGACACAGATTTTGGAAACAAAGTCTTGTCTTGGCACTATTCTGCGTGGGTCAATGTCTCTGATAACCGAATCACCCAATCAGTGCAACAGAAGCTCTGTCAGACACTGACCGTTTCGACAGCATGTCCCGTACACTGTTTTTGTTGTTCAGCTCTGCCTGAGACGAGGTAGGCAGTCCAGAAGCTTTTCTGGCATCATTTCGAGAGAGGTCTTGTTTGAACTGAGATGACCGATTCGTAATGTCATCACTAGGGTCGACAGGGTTTTGTGGCCTTTCCTCTAGGGTCAAAGAAGGCTGAATGGAGTCTTCTTTAGCTGCTGGTGATCTGCTGCAGGGGGGCGGTGGCTGCCGGTGAGCTGCTGCAGGGGGCGGTGGCTGCCGGTGAGCTGCTGCTGCAGGGGGCGGTGGCCGACGGTGAGCTGCTGCAGGGGGGGGTGGCAGCTGGTGAGCTGCTGCAGGGGGCGGTGGCTGCTGGTGAGCTGCTGCAGGGGGCGGTGGCTGCTGGTGAGCTGCTGCAGGGGGCGGTGGCTGCTGGTGAGCTGCTGCAGGGGGGCGGGGCTGCTGCTGCTGCAGGGGGCTGCTGCTGGGGCACGCTGGGGGCGGTGGCTGCCGGTGAGCTGCTGCAGGGGGCGGTGGCTGCGGTGAGCTGCCGCAGGGGGCGGTGGCTGCTGGTGAACTGCCGCAGGGGGCGGTGGCTGCTGGTGAGCTGCTGCAGGTGGGGGTAGTTGCTGCACTGCTCTGGATATTCACCATCTCACACAGTGTGCTAGCATCACGTAAGGCAGTGGGCTTTGTTTTTTTATTTCAGAATAAATATTTCCCATTTGAGTCTTCAGTGAGTGATTTTCTTCTTTGAGAGTGTTGACTTGTTTGTCTAACTCAAAAATTTTTGTCTTGAGAGAATCATTTGTGAGTAAAGTAAGTCAGACTTTGAAGCCATTTGTGAGCGTAGGTCATTTTTAGCACAGACCTTAGCGTCCTCAATTTGTACATGTATTGAACTTTTCAAGTCAGCAAAAGACTGCTGAAGATCAGTCACTGTATCCTGAAGCTGCTGAAATCTCATGGCATAGAACGTCAGTGATGCCGTTTGTTTTGGATTCCTGTTTAGCCAGGGGGTGACACACAGGGTGCGTCTCCGAAGTTTGCGCAGGACTTGTGGGCGGCTCAACTTCACAGAGTGCACAGGGGTGGAGAGGACTTGGGAATCCTCCTTCTTAGTACAAGGTGACCGATGATCTGCCCCTGACTGCTTCAGATATGTCTGTGACTCTGGGGTCAACTGTCCAGAGCCTGTGTCAGACCTGTCTGAGTCAGGAGTGGACTAAGTGGTCAACTTCCGGATGGAGCGACAGGTCGACATGGCTGGCAGTGGGATTGGTTGATGGTTAGTTGGGGGGTAGGAGGGAGGGAGAACAAAATCCTCAGTGCCCAAGGTTCTCTTGGGTGACGTGCATTGGAGGCACAGAATAGGAGCCAGTGAGTGAGACTCTGTCACAGTATGGAACCTTGACTGAGGTGACTGTCATTGTTGGGGACTTTAACTGAACACTGTCCGACACGGTACTTAAGAAGGTCAATGGAGCGCTCAGCAAAGTCTTGGTCAGACAGACCACATCACCATGGACTAGGTAGGACTGAACGAGGTTTCTGATGACCTCACATTCCTTTGTGTCCCACTTTACACAGTCTTTACCCTGGCACAAGAAGGTACCAGCCTCCGTGCTGGACTTAAAATACAGGGTTAGGGTTATTCGCTTGGACTTGGGCTGGTAAGTGTAGATACGTATGACCGTCTTTGCCAGAGAATCACCTGTTTCACTTAACCACTGTAATGATGAAGGAAGGATGTGCTCTTCCTCATCATAGTCAGCAGTTTCTAGCTTGATGGAGTCGTTATTAATAGCACAGTGTCTGTAGAGAAGCACATTACGCCAGACGATTAATTCGTTTTCACTACACCAAAATCGTTTTTGATCCTTATCTAAAGTTGGTTTAAGTTTTTTTTCAAACTCGGCTTCATGCGCCTGTTGTATGTCCAGCGCCATGTCATTCATTGTGGTATTTGCACGTGGATACACAGGTTAACTAACACACTCGCAAGAAAAAACTCACTTCACACGGTTGCATGGCTGATCTCTGGGGTGGGTCACTCTCGTTTGTGTTCACATCATCAACAGGCAAGCAAAGTTTGTCACTTGAATGTTAATATAATTCATCGTACTAAAAAGTAGCGCTGTCAAACAAAAAACGTAGTCACATGTAAGGCGCCTGTGCTATCGCCGCTATTAGAAAACACATGTAAAAATTCAAACTGAAATCGAAATATGTTCTGACAGTTTTTTCACACAACCAAGGATCGATCGATGACAGTACTTATATCATTCATTAAAGCAAACTATCACACATACAGTCTCCTATGAATCACAACTGTACAGAGTGTACAGCCGGTGTAATTCAGTAATTTGGACAGACGATCAGCTGTTCAGCAGCTTCCGCTTTCGGCCATCTTGTGTTGTCTGTGTGTGTCTTGTGTGTGTGACTGTGTGTGTGTGTGTGTGTGTGTGTGTATGTGTGTGTGTGTGTGTGTTTTGGTTTATAAACGAAGTGCGCGAATACCGAACTTTGATCCCCCGAGCTCGAGCTTTGATCCCCCGAGCTAGAATTAATCATTGTCCGGTGCAAAGGATTCTACTCGCCTGGTGACTTTTCTTCATTCGTTATCACGGTAGCTTACATTCACCGACGGGCACCTGCTTGAAATACAATCAATCCACTTGCTGACCGCATTACTGATATTGAAAATAAAAACCCCGAGGATCTGTGCCTGTGCATCATGACTTCAATTATGCCAGTCAATCCTGTTTCAATGGTACAGACATGTGGCGTGTTTCTACCCATGCAGGAAAGACGCTCAACTACTGCATTGCGCTCTTCCCTGTGTCTCTCATTCTATCACCTCCAGGCAGCAGTCATGCTCGTGCCGGTGTAGCAGTCCAGACTGTACCACTTCCAGAGTAGATCCCCATACAAAGTGGCCCAGGGCATTGTTTAGCCTAGGCCAGTTTTCATCCTCTGGACCATTTACCCCCTTCCCTCCTTCTTTCCTTGAAATACATTGATATTTGGAGGGTATGAAGATTGCCAGGAGATGCAATCTTAGAAAATAGGCTAGGTGAACTGCAAGGGAAAATTTTCACAACACGTTTATCCTACGAATGAAATCATATTCAAAATGTGAAAACTTCAAAGCAGTGTGTGTGTGTGTGTGTGTGTGTGTGTGTGTGTGCGCGCGCGCGCGAGCGCGAGTTTGCGTGCGTGCGTTCGTCCGTACGTGCGTGTGTGTGTGTGTGTGTGTGCGCATGCGCGCGCGCGCGCGCGTGTGTGTGTGTGAATGAAAGATAAAAACGTTGTGATGCTCAGGTTTATTTTTAGTCTTCGACAAGGTTTTGCTCTTCCTGGATTCTCCAGGCTGGCAGAAAAGTATGTGTCATTCTGTGACAGCCGATGAAGCTCAGAAGAACAAAAATATGTACCATCTTGTAAACATGAAGCTGAAAAGCGCAGTGTTTTTATCTTTAATTTATTCAATTCGTTATTCCTCGCGCGCGTGCACGTGTGTATGTGTATGTGTGTGTGTGTGTGTGTGTGTGTGTGTGTACACACACACACACACACACACACACACACACACGTATATATATATATATATATATATATATATATATATATATATGTACCCTCCTCAAATGTTCGCAAGTCACCAAATGAAGTTGGTCCTCTTACGTGATGGAGCAGCAGCCTGAGGAATAAGCACTCTTGTTGCTTTGGGCTTACCGTGAAGACTCTGGCAATGGCTTCACTCGCCTTCATGCCTGGCCAGTTTTCAACATCTTTTCCTCGTTTTCTCTTCTGCCACTTCTTGCTGTTCCATCTGTAGTACTTTGGCACCTCAAAGTACAGGAGAGTTCTGGCAAACTCATCTGAATGGCAGAGTGAGAAGAATGCAGTTAGAGTTGTTGCTGAGGGTTGCTCTACTGCTTGCCGGGCATTTTCTTCAGTGAAGTAAACTCGCTGTCCATTTTCGAGGTGTACTGCGAGTCGAACAACAGTGGGATGTCGTTCATGAATGTCAAAGCCAAAAATGCGCCAGGCTGCCTCGTTGGTTGATATGTAGCATCCAATATGGAACTGTTTTACTTCGTCTCTTGTCATCTTCGTCTACATGAAAGACGGCCATGTCTGAGCCTTTGTTTATGTATTTACATAATATTTAATGCTCTTAATCGAAGAGCATGATTCAACATTGATATGAGTTTGAAAGATACGGGACCGGACAGGATTGTATGGTACAATCCACTGGTTGTCAGCTTGTGCCTCATGTCCATGTCCTGTCTTGAGAATGAAAGAGTGCCCCCTCCCCCCCCAATCCCCCCCCCACCCCCCCCCCCCCCCCCCCCCCACACACACACACACACACCCATTTTCCGGCTTACGACGGCGGTAAACAGGATAGCCATCCGAGCCAGTCTGTTTTTCATTCGTGAACTTTCGAGCGTACCTCTTTGAGCATTTGTTGTCATGCATGCATGAAGACTTGGGGTTGTGTCTGCCGCATGGTCCATGCACCATGTGTTTTTTTTGATGATGTTGTGGAGTTCTTTTGTCATCTGTTGCGTCAGGTATTTCAGCAGAGATAATCTGGTCAATCTGCTGTGGCCGAATCTTCTCTTTGCACCAGATGAGAGTGTGTGAGAGTGAGGCAATCCACGTTTTTGCCATTCAATGGTGGACATGTGGCAATGCAGTTCCCCAAATATGTTTCCTTTTGAGAGCAACCACAGCATCTTTTCCTGCTTTTCATGAAACACTCCGGCAATGAGGTCATGACGGTCATAATGGGTTTGGCCTTCAAAGAGTTCTTTTTGGATTTCTTCCCACATAGGGTTGCACGTGAACGTAATAAATAAGTCAGGTGTGCCGTACTTCCTAACATAGGCCATTGCATCTTGTGTTCTTTCGTGCATGTATCATGGAGAGCCAACGTGTGAAGAAGGCAGGATTGTCTGTTGCCCGACGTTTATGCGCATGGCCATCTGTATTGATGGCATCTTGCAGATGGATGTACTGATCAGCTCTCAACTCTGTCTGATGCGAACGAATATAGCTGAGACGCTCTGCTTCTACTTTGGCATACATGTCAATCAAAAACTGACTGGTCACCTCTTTGATCCTTAACAGCTGAATAAACTCTTGTGGTCTTTCCATCATGCGGTAGCCCTTGCAGGAAACAGACTTGGTCGTCTTGGCCTTTGTATCAGGATCAATTTGCTTGAGAGCATAGTTGTAGCCATCTTCACCGTTCACTAACTTGAGTGGATATTGGAGGCAGTCATACGCCCTGTGTGTTTCCTTGATCCGTACAAGGTGCTGGTCTCGCGTTTTGAGTACAATGTCTCTGTTGCCATGTTCCTCTTTGACCATGAGAATGCCTACCTCATTTGCAAGTGGAGCATTGAATCGCCTGGCATGTTTTCCCTTGGGTCGCTTGTCAGCATTGATGACTACTTTATGATCAGGTATTTCCATTTGCTCCAAAGCATACTTGAAACTTTCTATGTAAGGATAAATGATGTGAAGCATTGCCTGAAGATCTGTGATGATGTATATATCACCCCATCAATTAGAGTGCACCTTCGCCGAGCTTCTTCCTCACTGTTGTTCATAAAGTACACTTGAACATATTTTGGCTTTTCATTAGATAGTGGAAGCAGGCTTCCAAGCTTGTGATACATCGACCCTGGATTTTATATGTTGTGAAGGAGCCATGATCTGTGACATTGTTGTCGGCTCCAGAAGAGGTCATCATGAAGGCGCTGTTGTACCTCCAAAGGGTCTTCGGAAGCGTTTTTGACCGAGGTGAGTCCTCCGTAAGCAGCTTTTGCAAAACTTCAGGTGGCTGTTGAATGGCTTCAAGACAAACTTTGCCCTCCAGTGCAACAAACTCCAGGAGCTTCACCCGGCCACTTTTGGGTGTTTGCAATACTTACAAACATTGTCCATTTGACCAACGGGAAATCTTTGGGTCAGTGGCATATTCTTTGGACATATCGTAGGAAAAGGCTGCTTTCTAGCCACGCAATGTTCTTTACAGCGTTAGTATTGGCTCGCGATTTCCTGTTTGCTTGCTGCCTTGCTTGCGTCTCATGTGGTTCTTCCTGGGCACGCTGAGATGCAGTCCGGACACGGTCTGCTTCCCGTCTCTGGTTCCTTTCCTCTAGATCTTCCCTAGCACGCTGAGATGCGTCTCTGGCCCGATTTTTCGCCTGCCTCTGGCCCCTTTCCTCTGGATCTTCCCTAGCACGTCGAGATGCTTCTCTCGCTCGATTTTCCGCCTGCATCTGGCCCTTTCCTCTGGATTTTCCCTAGCACGTCGAGATGCTTCTCTCGCTCGATTTGCCTCCAGCCGCGGAAGTGTTTGCCTTGGCTCCTCCTGGGACCTGTTACGTCTGGCCCTCTTTGCTCCTGCAGTTTGGCGCCCAATAGAAGAGCGCTTCGGTGGCATTCTTGGTGGAGATCGTGGTGCAACGTATATGACACCGCACATATTTTGGAATTGCATTAATTACGAAATTGCAATGGAAAAAAGAGTTTGACGTCTAATATTTACACGTCCATTCACCTAAATCCGGAGACGTAAAAATTTTGGATATTGTGAGAAATAGGATCTCATTATTTCTTTGGGTTTCCTTTCTGAATCAAAATCTTTTTTTTTTCCGAGGAATAATTGGTGAATTGATTATACATCTAATATATATTTTTGACTTTTTGAAGAATGGAAATGGAAGGGAACACTCACTGTTCCCATTCCCATTCCGCAATGTTCTTTGCAGCAGCCAGCATTGGCTCCGTGGTCTCCTGTTGGTTTGCTGCCTTGCTTGCGTCTCATGTGGTTTCTTCAGGGGCACGCGGAGATGCAGTCCGGAAACGGTCCGGCTTATCGGATCTGGTCCTTTCCTCTGGCTCATCAATAGCACGCCGGAGATGCGTCTACTCGCCCGATTTTCCGCCTGCCTATGGGCACCTTTCTCTGGCTCTTCCTAGCACGGTTCAAGATGCTTCTCTCCGCTCGATTTTCCGACTCGCATCACTTCTCCATTCATTCTTGGATGCCTTCATTTTTTAGGAAAGCCTTGGCACCGTAGTTTCTTTTGCTTGCTTGAGTTTCAACCGGGTCTGTTTCTCTGTC
>JADBJO010025593.1:0-23609 GCA_016801955.1 Conus betulinus
AAATTTCACTTGTTTGGAAACTTTAATTACCTGACTACTGAGACTGATAGCTGGTTCTAAGACCTGAGATCTTTTCCTATGGAAATGAATACACTCTGTCTTAGTGGCTGAAAACTTAAATTCATTTTCAGTGACCCACTGTTGAACACGATTAACACACATCTGAAGCTGACACTCAGCTGCAGCCAAGGTTTTCCCCCTTGGCAGAGATGGAGAAATCATCAACAAACAATGACTTCTCAATCCCAGACTTTACTGACTGAACGATATTATTAATCTTGAGATTGAACAGAAGTGGAGAAAGGATGCTACCCTGAGGGACACCCATCTCCTGCTCAAAAGGATCTGAAAGGTAGAATGAAGTCTAACACTGAAATGCCTGTTAGACAAAAAATTAGCAATAAACATTGGCAAATTACCTTTGAAATCAAGTGCCTTCAAGTCCTGAAGAATTCCATACCTCCATGTTGTGTCATAAGCTTTTTCTAAATCAAAAAGAATAGAAACTACATGTTCTCCATTAATCAAAGCATTCCTGATAAAAGACTTGTATTGAACCAGGTGATCAGTAGTACTGCGGTTGTTCCGAAATCCACACTGGGAAACATCCAATGCCCCAAGACACATTCTACCTGCCATAACAATCGAGGATATACCACTCTCTCCATAGTTTTACATAAGCAACTAGTAAAGGCTACAGGACGATAGTTGTTCAGATCCGAATGATCTTTCCCTGGTTTAGGAATAGGAACAACAACCGCCTCTCTCCAAGATTGTGGAAAATATCCTGAACACCAAACATGATTAAACAGTGACAACACCTCCTTTAAACCCTTCAGCTGGCAAATGTTGAATAAATTGATAATGAATGTCATCTGGTCCAGGGGCTGAGTTGTTGGCTTTCAAAATGGTGTCCTTTAACTCATCCATGCTGAAAACGCAGTTATAATCCTCAGAGTTATCTGGCGCGAAAAAACGAGATTTTGACTCCGCTGATCTTTTGATACGCTGGAATTCCTTGCAATAATGATCAGCTGATGAATTGTGATGAATAGTAGCAGCTAACAAGTTAGCAACCTCCTTTTTATTTGTAATAATTGATCCGTTTACTTGCAAACTTTTAATAGCTGATGTAGCCGACTTTTCCCTTAATCTTACGGATTAATTTCCAGACTTTCCTTGAATTGACCTTAAAGGACAGATTTGAACAACATTTTTTCCAAGATTCTTTCTTCTTGGTTTTAAAAGTATACCGACACTTAGCCCTACATGCCTGATGTTTAACTTTGTTTTCCCACCATAGAAAATCTAGCAAAAAAATCTTTGAGCACTCTCTTTTCTCTTACCCTTCAAAGTTTTGCACTCTTTATTATACAAGGGGTCTTAACATCATTAGTTTATCACGGGACTTGGGAATAGCTTCCTTAGCACTCTCTACAATCACTTTAGTGAACTGCAAAACAGGATCATCATAACTCTGCAACAGATTCATAGGCATTCTACTTAAAATCTGTTACTGATAAAGACTCCAATCTGCAGAGCGGAACTTCCATGTTTCCTGAGGGGACTCCTGCAATTGTTTCGTAAAATAATAAAATCGGAAAGTGATCACTCCTGCTTAGGTCCGAATGAAGTCCAAGGTGGATTGTCTAGGAATATGGATAGATTACAAAAAAGCCCAATATCAATACTGGTGTCTCATGAACTGTGGAAGACTGGAAGAATACATATTTCCATAGGAGATGCAGAACTGGGACTGCGCTCAGATTTCTTTTTGGAATTGGGGCCAGAGCTGATCCAGGCAAATGGCTGAAAACCGGGAACACAATAAAATGGAATAGCAGACGGAAGATGGGAAGTGTTATGTGGGAACAATATTTTTAGCCCCCTTACACATATCAAACTATACTTTAATCAAGTGAGAAATCATCCCCAGAGCCCATCACACACGTTATGGATGTATGATACAACACCCAAAATGTGTCACGCAGTAACAGACATATTCTACCAAGTCCATAAATCGGTATGCCAGTGATGAAGATAAGGACATCCATTCAAATGTCACACAGACTGGATCGGTACCATTTCACATAAGAAACGACAAAAGGAAACATGCACTGAGGTTGTTTCATTTCTTGATTTTCTTCCGAGATTTGTTCTCAGTTGAATCAGTAACACACACACACAGAGGGTCTGTGTCCTTGGGGCTCTATCAGGGGTTAGATGACAGATGCCCATGTACCTGAGGAGGAAGAGGTGCACACAGGAAACGGGATCAGCAGACACTAGCGTAGTCAGGCATCAAGGCATGAGGAGCTGAAATCCTTGGCTGGCTGAAGCAGGAATCGAACTCCTGGAGCCACGTCTTGGTAATGTCTGCACAGCAAAGGAGAGGTCAGTCAGAGGTGCTCACGTGGCCTTGTGGACAATGCATGTGTCAAAGAGGTGAAAAACCCCAAAATCCCTGTTCCATGCTTTGAACATCTCAAAGGGCTTGTTTGGCTATGTCCACATTTACCCACAATAGAAGATAACATAGCAGAAAACTGCTTTCCGAAACACTTGTTCTTCTTTCCATCAATAGATCATATTCCCTTACCTATTGTGCATACCAACTTTCTCTCTATTACCCACACATCTTACTCCACAACCATCCCTTCTCTAACTCTACCCATACTCTTCCTCCCCCCCATCAAGTGTAACCCAGCATCTGTGATGGCAAATTATGCTTAATTCTGGAGTGGGAAGTGGCTTGGCACTGTACAGGAATTTTGAACTTATGGGGGCGTAAATGAGGTGGACACCTACCCAATTTATGCTCTGCGCATCATGTCAAAATGTTATGCACTCTGTTTGTGCATCTGAGCCTAAGCTTCAGCTATGGAGTATGGTCAGCATGGGCTTGGAACAAAATTATCATAATGAGAATAGAATAGTAGGTAAGAGCAAATATGAAAAAGTAATCATGGGAAAAAATTAATGATATTATGGCACAAAGATCATGCCTTAATGCGTAATCGGGAGTCACGATATCTATGGGTAGCAGGGTAACCTGCATGTACACAATGTTCAGTCTTTGCTCATCCAAAGCCTTACCTCATTGTTGAGGCGTTGTGACCTCCGTGGAGTGGGCACTGGGGCTTGCAGAGGGAGAACACCAGCTGGAAGATCAGGGGGACCAGGCGCCAGTTGGTTCCAGTGCCCTTGGATGTGGATGTGGCGTCAGCAACATCAGCAACATCTCTTCTTCGGAGTCAGTGTCCAAGGTGTCAACAGGAAAGGTACAGGCTGATGCCATGGCAAAGGCTCTGGTTCCTCATCTGGGAGATCGGCGGTTAGGAGGAGGTCTCTTTGGTTGATGACGCTCTCTGGCCACCTGGCAGGACAGCATACACCTGTTCATGTGGGATGGCAGTGACACAGTGTGGGTAGGCTGCCAGAAGTCCTGGATCCTGTCGTGCACGTAGACATGGTCACCAACCTGGAGATGATGGCTAGATGTTATGTAGGCGATCAATGCCTCCTGGTGAGCTATCCCAAGTCGCTGTTGGTGTTGCCATGTTCAGTCTACTGTGCCTGCCGTTGTTGTGGTGGAATGTCCCAGGAGGTCGTCAATGGGTAGCCTGGGCTCCTGCCCAAACAGGAGGAAGGTGTTAACCAGAACGTTATACAGGCAATCCAAATCTCAAGACATTGCTGGGACATAAGAGACGGGGTACATTTTTTTGTGACAGTATATAAATCTATTTTGACCTCTAAGTCAACACGACATAAGCCCAGGTCTCATACTGACTGCGTTAAGTGTTGATGTGTCAGGTCTATATCCATGCCCTCTGATTAGTAATTACCACTGACTATGCATAGGTTATTTCATGCACTGTGCCTTTTGATGCCTTTACAAAATGAAGGGTTTGGTTTATCTGTTCCACGTATTGTGTTCGTTCTCCCTCCTGGCCCCAACATGCATACATACATATTAGTGAGCCACCATCCACTGCACAGGTTGTTCCCCTTCTCACTTCTTGTGTACACATGTGTATACACGAGAGAGAGAGAGAGAGAGAGAGAGAGAGAGAGAGAGAGAGAGAGAGAAGAGAGAGATGGACAGATAGAAAGAGAGAGAGAGAGAGAGAGATGAGAAAGACAGTGGAAATTCAGGAGTACAGACGACAGAGCCCATGAAATTAAAAAGGTCAAATTTGTGTGCTACTGACGGAAATCTGTTCATATTTCTCTGACTGGAAATGTTTATCCTTTGCAGGTTTGGAGGGGTGCCTACCTTCCTGTGGATGAGATGTGCGCGTCTTTCTGCACGCACGGGACAGGACTTGGATGGCGGACATCGTGTATGTGATGTCAGCGGCGGAGAAAGAAAAGGTTCTCGGTCATCGTCATCCATCGCCTCTTCAGACATGGAGTCCAGCTCTCTGATGAATGCTGTTGTCATCCATCGCCTGTTTCAGACATGGAGTCCACCTCTCTTGATGATGAATGCTGTTGTTGTCCATCACCTCTTCAGACATGGAGTCCAGCTTCCTTGATGATGAATACTGTTGTCATTCATCGCCTCTTTAGACATGGAGTCCAGCACCCTTGATGATGAATGCTGTTGTCGTCCATCGCCTCTTTAGACATGGAGTCCAGCTTTCTTGATGAATACTGTTGCCAGCAGATTCCTTCAGATCCCCACAGAGTTGTCTCCTTCAAGCTGCTTGGCCACCGTCATGTCTGCGTTTGTGGCTCACCTCACGGAAAAGGTTCACTTCCAGGTGTCATGAAGAACAGTGGGCCACCAGGTGGATGCCCGTTGAGGCTCTGATCCTTTGCTGTCGCTCAGGTCTGGTTCCTGTTTCTGTTATAAACAAAAAAAAAAGACAAGTTATCTAACTAGCGTAGGGCTGCAGAGACGGTGGGTCAATAAACTCAGCAACAAACCGATTCTTTCATCTGTTGGAGCAATGCAACTGTCTACTGGGAAAGGGAGGGGGGGGGGGGGGGGGGATAAGAAAGTTGGAGGAAGGGAGATGGGGGGAGGGGGAATATCTGTTCACTGCTCCTTCTCCCCACTTGCGTACATTATCATTAAAAGAGGAAAAATAAAAGATCATCAGCTGTACAGCAAAAGATAGCAAATGTCAGTGTCTGCAACATTAACTTGACACACAATTTGAAAAATGGTTGGTTGCTTCACTGGTTAGTACACTAGGTAGCTTATTGTATCAGTTGGCTGGTCAATTGGCTACTCTTTCAGTTTACTTGTCGATTCATCAATCATCAGATCCAACAAGCGTGGATAGACCAAAGCACAGCAGGGGTGCTTTGGTTTTTCACACGAAATGAATTTTGACGCAAAATGAATGCAAATTATGGCAAACTAATTATCAGAATGACTGGGTGATACGTGTGAGAGAGAGAGAGAGAGAGAGAGAGAGAGAGAGAGAGAGAGAGAGAGAGAGAGAGAGAGAGAGAGAGAGAGAGAGAGACTGGGGCCGGGGCTCCAGGACTGACCTGGTAAGGCAGAGTGTGTATGTGTGAATGTGGAAGTGATTAAAAGTGTATAAACAAAATGTTCCAAAGTGTAGGGAAAACACTTTAATTGGAAAGATCCTGCACATAAACCCTACTAGTCCGAGGGCCACATCATGGTATTGTTCAAGTTCGTCGGCTAGAAAACCGCATCAAATTTTTTTTTTTTTTTCTTGTGAAAGATACTTGGATAACATAAGATTAAAATTTTATAGTCTAGAAACACTGAACCTATCTAAATTAATCAGTAGAACGCAAAAAAGCTGGCGAATTAATGAAGCCGAAAACGACTTTTTTACCGGCTGTTTTCTTCGTGAGTTATTTCCCTTAACATGCAGACGACCGTCTTGTTCATTGGTGCAAATGTGAAATTTCTACCTATTTAGAACAATTTTTTTGATTTTTGATGGATTACAACTATACGATCCTGTCACCAGTGGGCTGTCTTAGATGGAGAAGAACAGGTGATCGCTCAAAGCTTCTGGTTTCGACTCGAAGAAACTGCATGGTATCACCCCCAGCGTTATATGCGGTTCAATGGCAAACGCAGAATGGAACAAGCACAGGTGCGTTTTCAGAAGGGCAAAGCTACTGGTACAGTTTCACCAAGAAAGAACGCGAGACCACAACGACAGAAAAATGGAAGAGGAACAAGTTCCAATGAAACACTGAAGGACCATACCAGAATGGAACAAGTTGCCTCAGGAGGTTGTGACAGTTGAGACACTGGACTGTTTCAAGTCCAGGCTGGCCTCCCATCTTTAGAACCTGAAGCAACCACCTCCCCCCCCCCTTCCCCGCCACCCAAATACCCCCCCCCCCCCCCCCTTACCCTCCTCCTGACCACTATTCCCTAACCCCCCCCCCCCCCCCCCCCCCCCCCCCCCCCCCCCCCCCCCCCAATCTAAATCCTCACAACAGCGCAATCTTCGGCAATCTCCCCAAATATGACAAAACCATCAGCAAAATTATGTTGGTCGTGTAAAGGAAGAAGAAGAAGAAGAAGGTTTTGCCACCCATCTCTGCATTTTATGCAAGAAGGCCAAGTGGGAAGCGCAACACAGCCACAGGAACATGCTGTTCAGAAAAACTTTGCCAAGTAATAATCAAAGCATTTTTGTTATGACAGTAAATAAATTTTGATGTGGTGTCACGCATCACATAGTGAATGCAAACATGTCATGAGCAAACAAATACCATGCTGACATCAGACACAACTTCAGTAAACATGGGATATTGCTGATGCGAACTGACAAATTTATCACAGAGAGAGAGAGAGAGAGAGAGAGAGAGAGAGAGAGAGAGAGAGGGTGGTCTTTGATACCCAGTTTCACAAACTGCTTACAATTCTAACCTATCCCTACCATTCTCTACCACCAACCCAGTTCCCTCCCCACCTCACCCACCCCCTCTGGCATCCCATTCATTTCAAGTCAAGAACACTTTATTATCTCCATGACATGATGTGTGTGTGTGTGTGTGTGTGTGTGTGTGTGTGTGTGTGTGTGTACATGTATGCGTGCGTGTGTGTGAAAACTGAAGGAGTGAGTGAGGTAGTGTGTCCATCATTTGTTCCATTTACACAACCCACCCTCTTCCCCATCCCTTCACCTTAAGACAAATTGGCATAAACACAATGTGTGCTGTAGACTGTCACTAGTGTCAGCTGCTGTGCTGAGTAGCCACTGAATGCGTTTTACCATGGTCATTGAGTTTGTGAGAGTGTGCTACTCTGATGGGTCCAGTCTGACAACTGACAAAGATGATGTTTTTTGCTTGTTACTTAATTAATACATGTTTGTCCTTTATATTCAAATCAAAACAAACCAGTACAACTGTACCCAAATACAACTTTAAGACATTACCGAGTGTGCACTAATTGATGTCAAAATAGTAACAATACTAATGATGATGATACTACTACTACTAATAAGCACTG
Organism: Conus betulinus; assembly: GCA_016801955.1. Taxonomy (NCBI): domain Eukaryota; kingdom Metazoa; phylum Mollusca; class Gastropoda; order Neogastropoda; family Conidae; genus Conus; species Conus betulinus. The sequence continues at coordinate 7,466 of JADBJO010025593.1, forward strand.
ATCATCAAAAAAACAAATGTTACAAAGCATGAATTCTGCATTTAAGAATCTATGCAGTGTGCAGAATCAAGAAAAGCAAAATTTTGGTATTTGATATGTAGCTTTATTTTCTAGAAATGAAAGATGTGACCAACATAAGGACAATCAGCATAAATTTCAGTGTCATGTGTATGATTTACATGTAGCGTAAGTAAGTAAGTTTTTACTTTTGATGGGTGTGTGAATATTAAAATTTCACTTTAAATCATAATGTAAGGGCATGGGTATTTGAATGCATAGTTGTATATCCTGATTGGTTAAAATATTAGTAGTGTGTGTGTGTGTGTGTGTGTGTGTGTGTGTGTGTGTGTGTGTGTGTGTGTGTGTGTATAAATATACATTAATATGTAATCGGTTTATCTGATACCAACAGGGAGGCCCTTCAGCAGAAGGATTCTATGATGCCGTTGTCAGTCTTCAGAGAGCTGATGTCCTCCATGACATTCAGTACAGAGCAGACTTCCTAGCTGTGAAGGCAAAGTAAGTTCACATACTCACCCCATTTTCACACTGAAGAGCTCTCTCTCTCTTCACACACGCGGGCACCTGTGTGTGTGTGTGTGTGTGTGTGTGTGTGTGTGTGTGTGTGTGTGTGTGTGTGTGTGTGTGTGTGTGTGTGTGTGTGTGTGTGTGTGTGTGTGTGTGTGTGTGTGTGTGTGTGTTGCTGCTGTTTTTCTTGTTTTTGTTGAGAAGTGTATGACAGGTGTCACTTATGTGTGTCACTGTGCACATGAGTGGTGTGCTCAAGAGACTGACAGATGCAGAAAGAAAATGTTCAGAGATCTTGTGTTGAAGAACAAAAAAAAAAATGAAAAACAATAGTAAAGTTAGACCTACTTTCTCATTTGGGATTTATTTTTCTCTCATCTAACATCCCTTTTGGTCATAATGTTTCATCAGTTTTCTTTCATATTCATTCATCCAGTCACCATTCTCCTCCTAGTCTTACATTCTTTTTGTACCTTCACTCTCAAGCTACCTTTTTTGTGGTGGAACTTCACTATAGTGCATTCCTTTTTTTCCATATTCATGGTATGCTAATCTCAATCCACTTTCTTCCTTACCCCATTTTACTTTGGTGCCAGTATTATTGATTTTTGAGAGATACCAATTGCTGTGATGGTTTTTGTTACTGTATTGTTTTTTTTTAAAGTGATGATGATAATAGGGATGATGATGTGACTGTGGTTATGTTGCTATTATTTATTTTGTTTTAAGAATTCACCAGTAAAAAAAAAAAATCAGTATATTTTATATATATTTCAAAACTTGTTCTATTATTCTCCCTACCTGTTCTCCCTGTCACCTGCCTCTCCTTTTGCTCCCTTCCCTCCCTCCCTCCCTCTGAGCCTCTTGTCTTAGTTTAATATCAATCTTCATTGCTGTCACGGGTATCACAACTCCTGGTACAGAATCTGATGCATACAGCATCCAAGGGGACAGTGAAGGCAAAACAACTGATTGTGATGGTTCATCCCAGTCAACTTCTACCCTGTGTTCACCACGCCCATTCCAGAAATCATTGGATTCATTCTGTGTGAATATCATAGAACCACAACTGTGGAAGGGTGGAAGAACTGCCACCATCACTAAGCTCAACAGACTGTTTAGGCAGACACGTCAAGAAGAGGAAAATATTTCTCTGAGCAAATATTATAAAAGCACATATTTGAAAACATGCCTTCAGGCAGTATACTCTTACATTATTTTTGCATGGCAAAGGTGCAAAAGCAAGTCACAGGTGGTGTTTTTTTTTTTTTTTCCAGTGCTGGGCAGAGCATTGTTGTGAGCACAGAACTAGAAGACACTGAAACTGACAACAGTGATGAATCAGAAGACAGTGACTTAGAGAGTAATGAGTCTAACAATAATGTCATCTATGCTCAGGATCTTAAGGCCCAGAGGAATACAGCTCTTACAGACTCTAATGCTGAATGTCAGCAAATTTGTGAAACAGTAAGACAAAGACTTGTGACTGGGATAAAACAGTCAGAGGTAACTGCAAGCCATGATTTGGAAAATGAATGGAAGCAACTTTACATGTCTGCTCTCTTCTCTGTGAGAAGTGTTTTGAGAACAACTCCAAAAATAGCTTCATGGCCTCCTTCTTCAGATGATGGAAATGAAGACAATCTTTTAAAATTGTTCTTGCTGAATTATTCAACTTCATTGCCTGGATCTGTGGTTTCACACGTGAATTTGAACAGGATCATGTACATGTTCCATGAGATGTAAAGCAAAAGATACTATCCATCTCACAGAACATTATTTCCTTGGCAAACAAGAATTACACCACACCAAAGCAGATCATGCATGCTTGGAATGGCGGTAAGACACATAACAGGATCAGGAAGACTTGTTAACATACTGAATGGGCTTGGGCATATCTCATAGACAACACTTCAGAGAGTTGAGACTTCTATCGCTGAAGCTGAAATGAGAAATCCTGTGCCATCTTCTATGAACAGGTCTCATGTGCAAATCTGGTATGGGACAACACCGACTTCCAAGAAGAAACTATGAATGGACAAAAACACAACACTGTGTGTGATGGGATTGCAATTCAGTGTGGACAACATCCTTTGCCAGCTACATTTGTGCAAAATGCCACTACCCATAATTCTAATGTCGGCAATTCCAGGAAAAGAAAACTGGAATGTGCTGAGACTAACATTGTGTATTTCTATAAAAAAAGAGAACAGATCCTCACTTTGCAGAACTAGATCTGCACAACAAAATGTCAAAGTGACCACTGTAAAACACAAGACTTATTTTGTGCTCAAGCTATGCGCCCAGTCACTTGAAAGCCTTCCTTTGCCACCCTGGACTGGATTTTATGCAGCTGTTCAGAAGGAAGTGCCAGCCTGTGCTTCTGTGACATACCTTCCAGTCATTAATGGCAGTGCTACAGACATGTCAACAGTCAACACTATCCTCTGCAGAAGCATGGACTTTGCTGAACATTTAGACCAGAAAACAGTCACGGAGTCAGTATTGTTTGTGATCAAGCAATATATATGCCAAAATTCATACTTTCACCGGTGGACAGTCATCTAAAGTGACAACAAAAATAGAATGTGAACATAATTCAGTGAATATTTGTGCTGTGCTTGACTTGAACTGTGTAGAATGTGGGCTGATTTCAATGGAAATATATATATGCACATAAGGATCGCATAAGGGCAGCTAAGGGACATAATTCATTCTCAGAATCAGGTAAATTGACAACTATTTTTATTTTTTTTTTTGCTTTTTTTTTTTTGTGCCTGTTATGAACCCAGTACGTCAGAACTTCCATCACTTTATTACCTGAGGTGTCTGAAAGTTGGTTTGGAGTATGTCATATGACTATTTTTTTCCGATTTTGCTTGTTTAAAAAATCCTTGTCTTTTGACTGAAGTATCACTTTTAAATGCATATTTTCTCACAAACTAGATTGAGTTCAAAGTTCTAGTATGTCAAAATGTAACACACTACTGACCCTCTTCCAAATCAATCAAAAAATTTCAATGCGGGGTCCTAGCCGACACTTTCATTTTCTAGGCCTTTTTTTTGGTGGTGTGGCCCTTGGACTAGACAAGATCTCCCAGTACAGACATGAGTTTTGTTTAAAAGCAAGCGAGTGGTTGGGGGGGGGGGGGGGGGGGGGGGGAAGTCAGAAGTCTTTCCCTGTTTCTTTCCATCAATAACACCAAGTGCGGTGAGTGTGTGGGCACACACACATGCACGCATGTGCATGTGCACACGCACACACACACACTGACAAAAAACTGAGACAGAGAGACAGAGGCAGACAGAGAGAGAGAGAGAGAGAGAGAGAGAGAGAGACAGAGACAAGTGGTGGGGGAGGAGGTACAGTGTGAAGAGGGAGGGACAGAGAGAGAGAGAGAGAGAGAGAGAGAGAGAGAGAGAGAGAGAGAGACAGAGGGTGGTGGGGTAGGTGGAGTGTGATGACAGAGAAAAAGAGGTCATTTCAAAGAGAGAGAGAGAGAGAAAGACCATGGGGTTAGTGAGAAAGGGTGGGAGAGAGAGAGAGAGAGAGAGAGAGAGAGGAGAGAGAGAGAGAGAGAGAGAGAGAGAGAGAGAGAGAGAGAGAGAGAGAGAGAGACCATGGGGGTAGTGAGAAGAGGGTGGAGAGAGAGAGAGAGAGAATGAATTTTTTTAAATGAGGGAAAAAAGCGGAATAAGCACGAAATGGATTTTTTTTTTTTACATCCGGCCCTCAACAAAGGGAGATCTATAGAAAATACAATAACATCATCAGCAAAATAATATAGAATTGAAGTAAATAAACATAAACGCTCTATAATAGAAAGAGGAAATGATTACACACAAAAACAGAAGACAATCAATGCCTAGAAAGAGAGAGAGAGAGAGAGAGAGAGAGAGAGAGAGAGAGAGAGAGAGAGAGAGAATGGACCAATGGACAAGAGAGTGAGAGAGAGAGGGGGGGGGGGACAGAAACTGTGAGTGAAACAGGTGGGGGAGGGAGGGGAGGGGTCATCATATATGGTTAATGACAAAATAGTTATTGGAAGATATGCAATAAACATTATCACAACAATGAAAATTATACACACATTTCTGGAAAAAAAAAAAAAAAATCATTGAACAGGCACCCCATCATGTAAGCAAAGACAAAAGACAAAAATTTACACTTGACAAGCAGCACCTTTGGAACAATAGTTGGAAGAAACCAGTCCAGAGAGAGAGAGACAGACAGACAGAGAGAGAGAGAGAGAGAGAGGAGAGAGAGAGAGAGAGAGAGAGAGGAGGAGAGAGAGAGAGAGAGAGAGAGAGAGAGAAGAGAGTTTAAGAGCATGAACTGGAAAATTCAGTCATTAGTTGGGTATGAAGTGCCCTTTTAAAGCTATATATATCCTGGCATGAACATCAAGAGAGGGTGAAATGCTGTTCCACAAGAAGTCGCCAGAGTAGTGAAGACTGGTTTTTAAACATATGTATTCTTTGGGGTATTACAATTTGATGAATATGGCCATTTTCATCTCAATTTCTCTGTAATTGAAGGGGGAGCACAAACCAAAAGAATCATAAAAAGAAAGAAAGCTTTATGGAATTTAAGCTTCAAATTAAATGGTAAAAATATCCAGATCTGTATAGTCAGAATATGATAATGTTACTGATTTTAACAAAACTAAAAGGTTTGAGTTAACTTGCTGAATCCCAAATAGTAGATGCATAATTAATATGGGATTCGATATAAGCGTGAAAAACTATTTTACGTGAATGGCAGTCTAGGAAATGTTTTATCTTGGACAGCTGGTATATCTTTTTTTGAACTGTTTTTTTTGCAGAGAGAGAGAGAGAGAGACACACTCGAGAGAGTCCGTCTAAACTAGAAGTTTTCATTAAATGCAGTTGATGCAGAAAATACATTATGGACTAGGTTAGGGCCCCCCTCCCAAACCCACCACCGAATCACCAAATGGTCAGAGCGCTTGCCTGCAGAGCTGACAGTGGCGAGTTTTAACCCACACATGGGTTCATGTTTTTCCAGCTTAAAAAACCCTCTGTCCACCCAGCAGTCAATGAAAACCCTCTGTCCACCCAGCAGTCAGTCAAAAAAAAAACCTCTGTCCACCCAGCAGTCACTGAAAAACCCTCTGTCCACCCAGCAGTCACTGAAAACCCTCTGTCCACCCCCAGCAGTCCACCCAGCTGAAAACCCTCTGTCCACCCAGCAGTCAGTGAAAACCCCTCTGTCCACCCAGCAGTCAATGAAACCCCTCTGTCCACCCAGCAGTCAATGAAAACCCTCTGTCTGAAAACCACCCAGCAGTCAATGAAAACCCTCTGTCACCCAGCAGTCAGTGAAAACCCTCTGTCCACCCAGCAGTCAGTGAAAACCCTCTGTCCACCCAGCAGTGGGTGAAAACCCTCTGTCCACCCAGCAGTCAGCAGTGAAAACCCTCTGTCCATCCAGCAGCAATGGAAAACCCTCTGTGCACCCAGCAGTCAATGAAAACCCCTGTCCACCCAGCAGTCAATGAAAAAACCCTCTGTCCACCCAGCAGTCACTGAAAACCCTCTGTCCACCCAGCAGCAATGAAAACCCTCTGACCAAACAGCAGTCAATGAAAAACCCTTGTCTACCCAGCAGTCAATGAAAACCCTCTGTCCACCCAGCAGCAGTCAGTGAAAACCTCTGTCCACTTAGCAGTCAATGAAAACCCTCTGTCCACCCAGCAGTCAGTGAAAACCCTCTGTCACCCAGCAGCAGTGAAAACCCTCTGTCCACCCAGCAGTCAGTGAAAACCCTCTCCCACCCAGCACCCAGCAGTCGGTGAAAACCCTCTGTCCACTGTCCACCCAGCAGTCAGTGAAAAACCTCTGTCTTGTCAGTGAAAACCCTCAGTCAGCAGTCAGTGAAAAACCCTCTGTCCACCCAGCAATCAATGAATACCCTCTGTCCACCCAGCAGTCAATGAAATCCCTCTGTCCACCCGCAGCCAATGAATACCCTCTGTCCACCCAGCAGTCAGTCAATGAAAACCCTCTGTCCATCGAGCAATCAATGAAAACCCTCTGTCCACCCCTCTGTCTACCTAGCAGTCAGTGAAAACCCTCTGACCACCCAGCAGTAAATGAACACCCAATTCTGTTCAGGGAGGTTAAAGGGGATGAAAAGAGAAAGGTGGGCTCCGCCTTCCATCAGGCCAGGCTCAAGACATGGTGACCTCTGAAGGTCAAAGCCTTTACCGTTTACGGCCAGAAGGCAATGGGAATGTTAAGTTTCCTCTTCAAGAAAACCCCGCTTTGGAAACAAAAAACAAAGAAAAGAAACCTCTCTCTGAAAGCACTCCTTTCTGAGAATGTGAAAACTCTGCTCATCTTTGATGGAAAAAAAACAAGATGGAGTGAACTCCAGTCTGAAGGTGAGCGAGGGGGGGCCGGAATAGCTCAGTTGGTTGAGCGCTGGACTCGTAATCTTGGGGGGATGCGGGTTCAAATCTCCACCAGACCGTTTCAGTACTGGGGGATTTTTCCCTTGAAGTTTCGGGACTCCACTTCCCATACAGTCCTTCAAATGAGACTATAAACTGAAGTTCCGTTTGTGAACGCACGCATAACATCTTGCACACACGTAAAATCCCATCACCAACTTTCGGAAGAGATGGCCAATTTGGCCGTTGGTATGGATGTCACGTTACACATAGCATGCACTTTCCCCGAAGTTGGAGTAGGGCTATCTTTATGGCGGGCTAAAAAATGGTCATACACAGTCACAAAAAGTGTCAGAACAATCAGCATGATGACTGTGGACACTAAAAGAAAGAAGGCAAGAACTTAAAGGTTGACCAGCTTCCTTTGACATTTGCAAAGCACAATGACAGTATCTTTAATTAGTATTTGAAAGTTTGTGGGGGTGGGGGGGGGGGGGGGGGGGGGGGGGGGGGGGAAAAAAATCGTAGAAAGGGGGGGGGGGTTGGGGGGGGGGTGAAACGGAAAATATCCAGCAAAAAAAATTTTTAAAAAAGTTTTACCTCCAACAAGGTGTAGGTCAATCAAGACGGTCACATCTTTGGGGTTGCATTGCTTTGCTCAAATTGCTGACGATTCACGCAGAGCTCTGTTCTTTCATCCCATCAACATGACCCAGGGGCATTTTCTTTTTCTAAAGACTTAGGTCACTCCACAGTGTTTGTTGGCGAAACTGGCATTATTCAAAGAAGCAGCTGACACTTTAGAACTACAAGTCTTCAGGCATTTCTTTTGCACCTTTCCGGTTTAGCGGCCAACGGTGCACATCATTCAGTTCTACGCTGTTCGTTTGCGATGGCGGGCATCGTCACGTGTTTACATGCGGCGCCGTTCATTGGTGGAGGATGCGAAATCTTGAAACATAGATGAGATCACGCGCGAAATAGCTTCGAAACCTTCGGAAGCACGTGAATCACTGTCCGGGCCTCTTCCCCTTGCAACACATCCCTTAGATTTGTCAGGGACTGTGGAGAAGGCCTAGAGGGGTGTGTGTGTGTGTGTGGGTGTGGGGGGGGGGGGGGGGGGGGGGGGGTTGGTGGGGAAAGGCTTGAGGAAGGTTGGGGGAGGGGAGGTTGGGGAATCTCTCTCTCTCTCTCTCTCTCTCTCTGTACAATCAAGACAAAACCCTTCCATATATTTGGCTTCACAGAATCAAGAGACTTTCAGATAATGTCCCTGATGCCGCTGTCTCTTAATCTCTGCTACAATATTATACGCAGAGATCCCACCGAATCTAAATCTACAGGCATATTACTTTACGTTCATGAAACATTAAATGCCCAACATTTGTATGATCTTGAAAGTTTTGGAATTGAAGCAGTTTGGTCAGTAATCAAGTTAAAGAGAACAAAACCCATCAAAATAGGATTTGTGTATCGAAACCCAGCCAAAAATGCTGGTTGGATGGACAAGTTTACAGCCATGATGGATGCAGCATCGCTTGATGCCACAGAATTAATACTTTTAGGTGATTTCAACATTGATCTATTGAAGGGCCAAACATCATGGTCAGATAGGACTACCTCATACAACTTATCCCAATTATAGACATGCCAACCAGAGTAACACTCACTAGCAAAACATTAATTGACCACATCTATCTTTCTGAACCACAAAACGTCATAGAGAAATGTGTGCCTTTGAATGGATGCAGCGACCACTTTCCAGTATGCATTCGTGGAAAAGAAGTGAAATCAAAATTCCTAAAACTGGCCACAAACACATCACTTACAGATCTTTTGGACACTTCCACGAAGATACCTTTCTTACTGACCTCACGAATTCCCCCTTTATTAATGTTTATAATTACACTGATCCAGAGAAAGCGCGCTAGAGTACTGGCTACACACGTTTAATTCTGTTTATGACAAGCATGCGCCATTCAAAACGCGTCGAGTTAAACATAGTGCACAACCAAAGTGGATGACTGATGAAATACAAGCTGCTTGTTTCTTACGCGACGATCTGCTTGAAGCAGAAGGGAAGTCAGATGGATTTAAAAGGCAACGTAATAGCGTCAATTCACTCAAACGGACAGCAAAAATGAAATTTTTTCGTGAACTTGTAGCCAACAAACAAAATTCGAAGTCCATATGGCAAGCAATAAATGAACTTACGAATAAAACTTCACAGTCAAAGACAAGTCCCATTACCAGCATAACACCAAATGAACTCAACCAACACTTTACAACAGTTGCAGAATGCATTGTCAAAGAAAAGAATACTGACTCAAATGAATTACAAAAAAAAAAAAAAATTGTAATGCTAAGAACATTCGTTCAGCACACCTGTTCCGCCTATGACAGTTAGTGATGTTTGCCAAGCTTTATGCCAATTAAAGCAGACAGGGAAGCCGCGGACTGGACGGGATTGATGGAAAAATACTGAAACTATCAGCACCTGCTATATGTGAAACTCTTACTATACATTTACAATTTATGCATTGATAAATGTCACTTTTCCGCTCAGTTCAAAGTTGCAAAAGTAATACCCATTTTCAAATCTGGAGACAAATCTGAGCCATCGAACTACAGACCAATATCCATTTTGCCAGTTCTGTCCAAGCCCTTGGGAAAAAAAAACACATAAATAAACATCTTTGCCACCATTTTGACTCCTCCAACCTACTAAATAAAAATCAATCAGGATTCAGGAAAAATCATTCTTGTCACATAGCGCTTACAAAACTAGTAGATCAATGGCTAGCCAGTGTTAATGAGAATAAATATTGTAGCGCACTGTTTGTTGATTTTGCAAAGGCTTTTGATGTAATTGACCACAAACTGTTATGCAGGAAGCTTTTATCATATGGTATAACAGGAAATACCATACAACTGATAACATCTTTTTCCTAGAAGACCGTCAACAAATCGTTTGTGTCAACAACAACTTATCAGAGAAGCTACCTATCCAACATGGCGTACCTCAGGGTTCTGTGTTAGGTCCGTTGCTGTTCTCAGTTTATGTAAATGATCTCCCTCTTTATATGAGGATTCATGTGAACTCTTTTGTGATGATACCACTGTCCATACGAGTAGCTCCAGCTTGGAAGCTGTTTTCACTTTATTACAGAAGAATGCTAATATCTTAAGTAATTGGTGCAATGTAAATCACATGTCATTGAATCCTAACAAAACAAAAATAATGCTGATAACAACAAGGCAGAGAAGACAAAACATAACCACACAGCCTCCATCTGTTTTTTTATCAATAATCAGGAAACTGAAGTGGTGGATAGCCATCGAGTTCTAGGAGTATATGTTGATAATAATCTTTCTTGGTCTTATCACCTTCGCAGTTTATGTAATTCAATATCCAGACAAACATATCAGCTGTGCAGGATTAAGCATTTCTTAAAAACCTTCATGCCAGGAAATTGTTCCTACACGCACATGTTCTCTCTTCAATCAATTATTGTTCAACACTATTTGATTCTGCTAGTGCTAATGCCATGAAACCTCTTACGAGTGTCTACAAAAGAGCGCTTAAAGCAGTCCTATTAAAATCATCTAGTCTTAGTGAAGGGCATTATACTAAAGCGGGGGCTCTTCCATTAAAAAGAAATGTTCGCTGTCAACAAATGTCTGCTAATGCAAAAAAACTGCATCGGGTTTAGCACCTCAAACTCTTCAGTCTAATTTAGCATAAACCTAGGGATTCAACCAAATTCCAGGTTCCCACACCTAGAATAGATCTATTTAAATCAGGCTTAACTTACTCAGGTAGCGTGGCTTGGAATTCACTTCCACTACATCTCCGATGTACTCAAATTACAGAATCCTTCAGGGAAAAACTAATTACACATTTCACAGCAGACCATTGCTATTAGGAACAAAATACACATACCAGGGCACACCCTCTGTTTTGCTGCATATTAAACTGATCCGCCGTTTCCTTTCCACTGATGTTTTTTTAAAACCAGATAATGATAAATGAGAGAGATATGGTTACTATCAGTTTTATTAATGATTGAAATTATATCATGATGAATGACTGTTGTGGTCGCTGGTTTTATTGGTGCATTGTCACTAATTGATTGATGTCTTAATATTTTGATTTCTTCGAGCACTATAACTGCAAGGTGATAAATGTGTGTGTCCGATTACTGTTGATCATATTGATGTATTGCTCTTTATTCAAATTTATAGTAATGTTTAGCATGCGATATTTTGGATAGAAAAATGGAATTATATCTCTCTCTCTCTCTCTCTCTCTCTCTCTCTCTCTCTCTCTCTCTCTCTCTCTCTCTCTCTCTCTCGGCTACGGCTGCGTTTCGATGGATTGTCGCTTAATTAATAATTATAGTCTTGTGTAATGTATGAATGGTTATGAAGAAAACAAAAAAGATGGAAGGGGAAAGGTAAATTATAATGGCATCTCTCTCTCTCTCTCTCTCTCTCTCTCTCTCTCTCTCACACACACACACACACACACACACACACACACACACACGCGCGCGCGCGCGCGCGCGCACATGCACACACACACACACACACATCAAAAAAAATAAGTGTTATGATTATTATGCTAGGCATTCATTGCTGCTTACTGATAACTGATTGTAGTACCGTTCGTTCTCGTTTTGCCTTATAACACACAAAAAGGTTGATATTATTGATGCATTGTAGTTGTCTAATTATTATCCTTAGCAGTTTGTTGTGTGTCATTATTATTATTATTTTTTAAATTTTTTTTTTTTTTTTTTTTTTTTTTTACAAAAGGAAATCTCTCTCTCTCTCTCTCTCTCTCTCTCTCTCTCTCTCTCTCTCTCTCTCGATCTCTCTCTCTCTCTCTCTCTTCGATAAGAGGCTCACTTATTCCATATCTGTGTGTGTGTTGACTCCTTTCTTCTTTGTAATCTTTATTCTTGTTTGTTTTTTTTCAAATCGTTCTCTCTCTTTTTTTTCCTTTTAAGTCATCTACGCCTTAACTATAATGGATGAACTTTTCTGAATGTTATGAAGATATGTGTGTTTGTTAAAAGTTTTGTAAGTTTTAGTCGCTAGTCATACTTAGTCCCTTAACGGGGCAAGGGCCGGATGAAAAAAAGCATGTGTTTGCTTATCTGTTACCCTTGGTCTCTCTCAGTGTGTGCACAGCTGTGCGTCAGATAGAGGGGTTGGAGGGATATTGGTAGTGGTGGTGATGTGGTTATGGTAAGACTCAGAGAGAGAGAGAGAGAGAGAGAGAGAGAGAGAGAGAGAGAGAGAGAGAGAGAGTGTGTGTGTGTGTGAGGTGGGAGGGGGAGGTCATGCCTAAAATCTGAACTGGCGATCAACCATCTAACAATTGTGATTTGCTTTGTCCTGTGCGTCTTGTGCTGTTCACTTTAAATTCTTTTGGTGTTAATTACTAATGAAGTCTGAAGTCGATCTTTTTTTGGCCCGCCTTTGTGCATTCGGCTTTTATGCTCGCATGAATGTGTATTGGATTGTATACAGTTGGTGTTGGTTCATTGAATGCCACAAGAAAGAAAGAAAGAGAGAAAGAAAGAAACAAACAAACAAGTAAAAAAAAAATGATGAAAAGAGAAACAAATAAAGTATGTTTAAAAATTGAAAATGTGAATTAACAAATCACTAACTGAATTTTTAAAATGCACAAAGAAAGTGAGAATAACAGTTTTAAGTAGAAGGATTCGAATATGCAAAAATAATTGATCAGTAACCAATGTAATAAATAAAACTCTCTCTCTCTAAATCTCTCTCTCTCTCTCTCTCTCTCTCTCTCTCTCTCTCTCTCTGAGAGTAAAGTATTGTGTGTGTAACAACGTCACAAGAAAGCTTCAGACTGATATTCATATAAAACTGACTTGATTGCATGGACACATATCTAAACAATAAACCATATAAAGCCTGAACCCCCCCACCCCTCTCTCTCTTTGTCTCTCTTTGTCTCTCTCTCTCTCTCTCTCTCTCTCTCTCTCTCTCTCTCTCGACCAGGTCATTTGGTGTTTGTAATGAAACACTGAGAAACTTTTTCAATACATACAAATGAATCTTTCAAATTGTATAGAGGCAACATCCAGGCCCCATAAACTCAGCTCCGTACCGTACCATGGGTTGAATCTGAGAATCGAATAACAAGAAAAAAACAGTCAGAGACTCATTCTCGAGCATACCCAATTTCTTTAGGATACCAAGTAAAAATTGTTTAGCTCTGTTTATAAGATCATTGCAAGCAACCTGAAACTTAAACGGGTTGAGAAATGTATACCCAAGTACTTTTAAACATTCACCACTGGCATAGCTATTCCATTATACATCCATTTTTCTCGTGTGCAGCAAGATACCTGCCTTTCCTAAACATTATAGTGTTGCTTTTTGCCATGTTTACCTTCAACTGGACAGATTCAGTAGCTCTTTCTAAACTGTTTAACTGATTTTGCAGACCAACTATCGTTTCTGATATCAATACAACGTCATCAGCTAGCCTAACAGGAGAATAAAAATCTCCAAAGCATCATCGACATGACTGACAGATATCCAATTCATTTACTTTCGGTGGTTAGATACATTCGTTACTGGCTAAAGATAACTGAATGCCCCCAGAAAGATTACCACATAAAGCGTACAAAATGTCAATACACTAGACGCTAGAGGGAAGAGCAACTGGGCTTCTAAAGGTAGGTTGAAACTGTACGAAATTGGTTCTGGTTTTGTGTGGGAGAATGTAATGACATACATAGTTTGATCCGTGTGTTTCGGCAAAGGTTAATCGATTGTAACTGGCAAAGATGGAATTCCCATGTCGATGACTGTCACCGATCTGATATTTACAGAGTGTGTTAAACCCTTTACATTGTATTTCAAGGTACTTATCTATGCAGATCAAAAGACATATTGAATACATTGTCACAAAATTCAGGTTTGGTGTATCGAATATCTGTGTACATTCTAACCGTTACAGGCCTTTGAATGATCGTAATTTTACATGTCTATTGTGTTAGGAAGATGATGAAAATGAAATTCATTTTGTTCTCACTTGTTCCGAACTACAAGCTGTTCGATAGCAATTAGTCCCACCTAAGTACTCTAGTAATCTTGTTTCTTCAAACTGATTATGTTAATGGCACCATTGGATGAAAACAATTTAACAGTTCGCTTTGTATTTGTATAAGGCATTAAGAATGCGAAATATGCTCAGACCGTAAGTTGTGTGTTAAGCTAATTAAATGAGCTGACTTGGCGGTTTGACATGTATTTATCCCCTCTAAGGGGTCATGGCCTTTACAAACAACAAAAAAAGTCAACGTCTCTCTCTCTCTCTCTCTCTGATTTTTTTTTTTCCAGAACAAGGTATGTTTAATCCAAAAATCATTGATCTAATGAATATGCAATTGAAGGCGAGATGTGTTTTTTTTTTGTTTTTTTTTTTAAGGAGATATCTTCCGACTACATCCCCTCTTCCCACGGAAACAATGACACGCGGACACATCGGCACGTAACCACAAGCTACACCAGCTACACCACGGCATCCAGGGAACGCTCCTTACATGGATCTCTGATTTCCTCATAGACTGAAGGCAAACAGTAGTAGTCAGCGGTGTACGATCAGACTTCATCATCAATGTCCAGTCTGGACTATCACAAAGTAGCGTACTTGGCCCTGCTTGTTTCTGGTCTACATCAATGACCTGTCAGACCTATTGACTGCCAATGCAGACTATGGACGACACAGCTGTGTATGATGTGGTTGCATCACCGGACGACCAAGCTCATCTACAACGGAATCTCGACCAGCTTGCAGAGTGGGAGAAGAGATGGGACATGGTTTTTCACCCAGGGAAATGCACCACACTGCCTGTAACCCGCAGCAGGAAAGGCTTACCTCAACCCCAGTACCAGCTACATGGATACACACTAGAGACTGTCAGCAACGTTAAGTACATTGGTCTGAAATTTAACAAAGACCTCAACTGGAATGACCAAAGACCTCAACTGGAATGAACAGATCAACAACGTCTGCTCAAAAGCCAACAAGACTTTTTAAGGTAAAAATCTAAAAAATCAGCTCCCAAGGAATCAAAGAGATAACATGCAAGACCCTTGTGGACCCATCATGCAATATGCTGCCACAGTCTGGGGTTCCCACACACAGGAGAGTATTGACATGATGGGGGCTATCCAGCGCAGAGCAGCACTTTTCGTCTTGAGGCGCTATGGCAACACCTCCAGCGTATCAGACATGACTGATGAACTGCAATGGCCCTCACTCCAAGACAGACGTCGAACTGCCCGTCTTGCTATGCTGTACAAAATTCAACACGACATAGTGTGCATGAACAGCATGAAACAAAAGATGGAGCCTGCCGTAGCCCGCTAGAGGAGAGGTCACAACCAACAATACACTCAACCAAGATGCCGCACACAATACCAACAACAGTCTTTCTTACCAAGAACAATCCGTGACTGGAACAGCCTGCCCAGAGCGTCATGGAGGCCGCAACCATCGACACTTTTGTGTCAAGGCTTCCAGACTGTGTGTGTGTGTGTGTGTGTGTGTGTGTGTGTGTGCTTGCTTTCCAACTTCCTCCACAGTGACAGAATAATCAACGTCTGCTCAAAAGCCAACAAGACTTTTTAAGGTAAAATCTAAAAATCAGCTCCCAAGGAATCAAAGAGATAACATGCAAGACCCTTGTGGACCCATCATGGAATATGCTGCCACAGTCTGGGGTTCCCACACACAGGAGAGTATTGACATGATGGGGGCTATCCAGCGCAGAGCAGCACTTTTCGTCTTGAGGCGCTATGGCAACACCTCCAGCGTATCAGACATGACTGATGAACTGCAATGGCCCTCACTCCAAGACAGACGTCGAACTGCCCGTCTTGCTATGCTGTACAAAATTCAACACGACATAGTGTGCATGAACAGCATGAAACAAAAGATAGTTCTTTATTACCAAGAACATCCGTCGTGATGGAACAGCCTGCCCAGAGCGTCATGGAGGCCGCAACCCATCGACACTTTTGTCTGTTCAAGGCTTTCCAGACTCACTTATAGCTCCGTGTGGGTGTGGGTGTGTGTGTGTGTGTGTGTGTGTGTCTGTGTGTTGTGGGGTGTGTGCTTGCTTACAACTTCCTCCACGTACAGCATA
>JADBJO010025594.1:2500-12500 GCA_016801955.1 Conus betulinus
CCAGCCTGACTTACCTTTGTTGGCAAACCGTCAGTGTATATTAAAATATCATCTTTTGTGCAAAGGTTGTCTACGAGTATCTGAATTTCTGCGTTTGGTTTTTGCCTTCTGGTCATTCTCGACAATGTCTTCTTCCAGGTTCTGGAGTGATGGCAATCTGGTAGAGGTCCTTCAAGTGGTCTGGATATATTTCTCCCATTCTTGTTTCCTTTGAATTGTGCTAACTGGCACACAAGCCGTATACTGTCTTCTGCCTGTCCCAACCATGATTTTCCATGTCCTAGCCGAGTGCCTTTTGTTTCCTTGACCGCCGCATGAAGTGGGTTTTTGGGATTTTCAAGGGCTCTGAAATATGCCTTCACCTGTTCCAGCTTGTGTCTTGTCTGCATTGAAGGAAGGTCGAGCAGGTATCGCAGAGTTTGAAACTGGTGTGTCCTTTGTGGTTCCCAGGATCAATCTCATTGCTTCATTTTGAATTTGAATTCCAGAGAGCAGGAGAATGGCAATACTGAGGAGGAAAAAAAAGGAGCAGAGAACAGGAAAAGGGCAATGTAGAAAAAAAACAACAGAAACTGAGAACAGGAGAATGGCAATGTAAGAAAAGAACGGAAACAGGGAACAGGAGAATGGCCATGTGGAAAAAAACAAACACAAACAAAAAACAGGAGCATGGCAACGTTGAAAAAAAATCAGAAACACAAAACATGAACATGGGAATGGCGAAAAAAGAGAAACAGAAAACAGGAAAATTGCCATGTAGGAAAACAAAGCAGAAACAGAGAACAGTTAAAAAAAAAAAAGTATCGTAGAGACATTGTAACAGTCATTCATTCAACGCCTTTCTTGCGCTGAACTCTGAACCGATCAAAGCTAAGTGAATTTTCGTTGTCTTATGTGTTTGTATCTTGCCTGAAGAAGACCTAAGAGGTCGAAACGCGTCGTGTTTTGTCTTGTGACTTGTTTGTCCACGTTTCTCTGGGCGGTTCGCTAACATTTATTTAGTATTTGTTTAGATTTTCCTCCTGCAGTCGTCTCACTTTGCAATTAGATCAGTGTTGTAGAACAAAACACAAACAGAGAAGGGAGGACAGTCTAGAAACTCAGGCGCATTCTCTGGTCCTATGTAGTATATGACGTAAACCTTAGATAGGTGGACATATAGACAGATCGACAAACAGACAAATACATAAAGAATGAGAGAGACACACAGAGAGAGAGAGAGAGAGAGAGAGAGAGAGAGAGAGACGGAGAGAGAGAGAGAGAGAGAGAGAGAGAGAGAGAGAGAGAGAGAGAGCACCAAGGGCCAACAGACGTTCTCATCGATCAAAAAACAAGTGGAAGAAGTAGAGAACTTTTACCTACGTAGGCAGCTCCATCAACAACGCCAATGACCTCGACCATGAACTGAAGTGTCATACTGGGAAGGCAACATCAGCATTCAATCAGCTGAACAAAATATGGAACAGCAAGAATTACTCCCTTGGAATCAAACTGAAATTATATAACTCCAGAGAGATTTTCAACGCCTTTATACGGCTGTGAAACATGGCAACGGAAGATCACCCAGGAAAAGAAACTCGACGCTTTTGATAGTAAGTGCGTACGTAAGATCTTGGGCATCAAATTGTCAGATTTTATACCAAATGAAGAGGTTAGGGAGAGATCCAAACAGTTCCTCGTGTCAACCATCATCTGAAGAAGGCGCCTCCACTGGCTGGGTCATGTCTTGAGAATACCCTCTTCAAGACCTGCAAACTAGGCCGTTAAATGAGCCCCAGCAGGCCAGAGAAAAAGAGGACGACCCAGGATGAGCTGGCGACAGACAGTGGAGAGAGACCTCAGACTCCCTGACAGAGGATGGAGTGACACCAGCAAACTGGCTGAGATCCATGCACAGTGGAGCGCCTTGACTGCCTCATGCGTCGCAAGACGCGGTAGCATCTAAGCATAAGTAATTTGTAGGTAGATAAATAGTCCGATCGATACATACATACATGGACACATAGATAAGCCGAGAGGTAGATAGATAGATAGGTCGGTAGGTCGGTAGGTATACAGGTGGGTAGGTAGGTAGGTAGGTAGGTAGGTAGGTAGGTAGGTAGGTAGTTATATGCATAGACACATCAATCGACAGATCGATAGATAGATAGACAGATGCATAGATACATCAGAGAGAGAGAGAGAGAGAGAGAGAGAGAGAGAGGAGAGAGTGCAAACTGGTTGTCAGGCTGTTTTTTGTTTTCTTAGAAACTTTCGACTAGATTTTCCATGGTAAATATGTTTTTGCACACATGTGCATGTTTCAGTTCAGGTATGAATGTTGACAATCTAAATATGGTGGACAGAGAGAATACGTATCAAGGGGCGGCAGATACAATGTGTGAATCTGGGCAGTGGAACAGTTACACTGCTAGCAGCGCCATGCTGTGATGGGCAACCAGAGTGGTAGAGGCAGGGGAGATAATGGGAACTGGCATGAAAGAGTAGTTTTGTTCAAAGGGCCAGGTTGTAAAGAACCACCAGAAGGAATTGTGCAGTTTGAGGTAAAATAAAGAGTGAAGAAGGAAAATGAAGGTTGAAAGGGATTGGACCCATTAGCATCTATGCAAGAAAATGCTGTGAGAGATAAACAATAGGTATTGTCATTAGATGCCTGGTAGGAAAGGTGCCAGAAACAATGTCTCATAGCAGACTTAATATTTTTTGCATAGTGCCATCTTAGGAGTGGTACCAGAAACAATGTCCCATAGCAGACAAAATATTATTGCATACAGCCACCTTTAGGGGTGGTGCCAGAAACAATGTCCCCACCAGCCGCCGTGGCGAAGTGGTTAGCGTCGCGGACTCCCGGCTGGGAGATCGTGGGTTCGAATCCCATCAGAGTCATGTGGGTTTTTTCTGCCCCGACCGGCTCCTACCCAGAGTTGAGTTTGCTACGGGCTCAGTTGGGAAGACTGGGACCACACAGTCGAGTTTCATCCACTTAATGGATGCGTTTCTGAGAGTGTTGCTCAAATTTCCTGACCAACACTGCAGGTGCCTGTATCTCTCGGGCCTGGTTAACGCCGGGATATATTATGAAAGGAAGCGTAGAGTACAGCCCTGTCATGTAGTCTCAGAACGAAATGGAAATCTGTAGCATCATCTTAATCATCCTCATTCTCATCGATCAGCATTAAAAAAAAAAAAAAAGTCTCAAGTTCTGTGGCCCTTCATGCCCTGCTCTCCATGGTGACCTCAGTTTCGATGTCCTCTCCACGTCTGTGGCCTTGGTTTGGTTCCGTCGGGGTCACCGGTATCGGCGGGTCCATGGGGCTGTCGTTGGACGGACGTGGTGGCGCCCTCCGGGGGGGGAGCTCACTCACGCCGGCTCCGCGACTAAGCAATTATTGTCGTCAGTAGGGGGCTTAATAGGTGGTGTCCTGCATATGTAGATCAGAACAGGCGCCACTGAACACCACTGAAGTGACTCGGCAGCAGTGCAGTGTCTCCTCCGGTGGGTTGCCTCTTGACGACTTGACATTGACTGCTCCCTGTGGATTGCCGGTGCCGGGGCTGCGGCGGGGCCGACTGGGCTGTAGCTGTGGACGGGGTGTCGGAATGAGCGGCGTGGGTGCACTGCCTCTGAGGTGGTGCAGAGGTTGGGACAGAAAAAAAAAAAAAAAATGTCCCATAACAGACAAAATATTTATCGCATACTGCCATCTTTCTTGCATTACAACTTTCTCTCACCGTCTCTCGTTCTCTCACTTACAACTTCCTGATCGAGCTGCCTGCTACGTACGTTTCGACAACATTTTCTATACTACACCACCAGCAGCAGTTATTTTTTTTCTGTAATCATATCATTAACAGCAGGACTTTTTTCTAACAAATGTATTGACGCACCAGTCTACTGTATACCGGCGAAGTTCGGCGGAACCACCTTCCTTGAGACGGTTTCTCTAACGGCCAGGATCACGAGCAGACAGACACCTGCAGCAAGGCATCTAGAGAGCAGAGAGAAACAGGCCTCCCAACGTTGAGCTGGCTGTGGGTCACATTGTGCGGAGTGTGCTTGTGACAGACCCACCTTAAAGGAGACCATCTCATCATTGCTATTGTGGTAGGACGGTCATAAATGATGACCATGGCACTGATGGCACAGACTTTGACACAGGGACTCTGATTTTAGTTCCACCAGAGGGATCAGTCACAAAGCTTGACAACAATCCTGACAAGACCCTCAAGCCACAGACTGGAGTGTGTCGGTGGGGTGGAGTGCATGTGCATCAAAGTGCAAGGTTGTTGAATATAAGGTGTTCAAAGTACAGGCAAACACATTAGAAACAGCAAACGAACATCAAGATGTTTCCATGATAATAGAAGTAAATGAGCTACAGACTGATAGCCTGAATTTGTTTTATGACAATAATTTTATTCGTGTGTGGGATGGGTGGATGGGCCTTTAACTTTAAATGTACCGTGGTACAATGATTTGAGTAATGGTTATAACACCCACATGTCAGACTGAGAGTATTGCCAATAATGCTCGTGGATCTGATGGTATAAGCACCCTGTGTATGTTGGGGGGGGGGGGGGGGGGGGAGCGGGTGGCGCGCGCGCACCGCCCGTGTGTGTGTTTGTGTTGTGTTTATCTGATAACATGCGTAAGTAAGTGAACATTTGGTTCGTGATTTTTAACCAAAAAACAGAAAGATAAAATCAGGTGTTACTGTATGTTTTATGGATGAATGCAGTACTGTCATATTTGTTATGAATACTTTATAATCAAGAAAGTCTCAAAAGAAACAGAGAGATTACACACACACACACACACACACACACACACACACACACACACACACACACACACACACACACGCACACATATGCGCACGCATTCACGCACGCATGCGCGAACGCACGCACTCACGCGCACAGACACACACACACACGCACACACACACACACACACACACACACACACACACACACACACACACACACACACACACACAAGCACACAGCGAAGAGCAAACGTACTATTGTGGTAACACACTGCATTTTACGAGTCTTGGTGAAGTAAGCTTTTCATACAACGTTTACTTTCAGCGCTCAATTTTTCCCATTTACTTACTATGCGTGAACTATTTGCTTCTTTTGCTGTAAACGTAGCAGTTGCTGAAAGCGCAGCTCTTGTGCCTTGCGCCGTTTCTCCAGTATTATGTTCAAAGTGTAGAGGAACGGGTTGAGTGCGGAATTGAGTGGCAGCACAAAAATGGCCATTCCAACGTTGACTTCCCCTGGAATGACGACACCACTGGCAGCCAGGACCCCACACAGACCGATAGGAAACCAGCACAGAAAGTCAGACACAGCAACGGATAGGAGACGTCTTGCAAGAGTTGCTTCCTTAGACTCAGTGCCGATGTCTTTGGTCTTCATGTGGCGATTTGACAAAGTGTTACTCCTGACCGTCCAGTAAATAACGAACTGACCCACACCAACGGTAAGAAAGAGAATCAGGTTGCAGACGACCATGATGCTGAACGCGTAAATATGACCAGGAAAGTCAGCTCTGGTGACAGGCAGGGGTATACACATTCCTGTCTGGTGGAGAAACTCCCAGTGTGAGGTGACATGTATCAGATGCATCATTGCCAGTGTCAGTCCCAGTGCCCAGAGGATGGTACAGGCCATGTGTGCTGATCTGGCTCCAAACCGCATGTGAGTGAAAGGAAAACGGAGCACAAGGAAACGATCCCAAGTGATGAAACAGATCAGGAATGCTGATACTTCTGATGATAGCAGGGACAGGAAGCCTGCAAAGCCACAACTGAACTCTTTTTTTCCAATCATTTTCATTCCAAATGTAACTACCTGCATAAATCTGGTCTGCAACGCCTATGAAAACTAAATAAACTCCCATCAAAAAGTCAGAGACACACAGGTGAAGAACGAATGTTATAAAGCCAGTCTTGGTGTTTTTCCAACAAAAAATAGACACGATACACAAAACCACCAAAGTTTCCCAGAACAGCCAGCACAGAAAACACCACAAGAGCACAGCGGTAAGTGATAGATTTCAACAAGTCATCACATGACGAGATTTCATCTGATGGAGCTGAGCATCGACCTTGAAAGTTGTCCGGTAAAACAACAGAACAACACAACTTGAAGTTGTCTGCAACAACATGTCTAAGATCTGTCATGCACTTAAAAACATCTGGGGTGAAATGAGTTATAGGACAACCCTGTAAATTCAAAACCCTAACCTTATGAAACATACTTTGTTCTGGCAGAGCCTTGACTTCGTTCCATGATAAATCTAAAACTTGTAAGTTTGGCATGAGAGCTGACATTAAGCTCATATTGAAAGAATGTGACTGGACACGGGACATATTGAAGATCGCCAGTGATTCATGCACATACTGGTTTTGACCATAAGAAAAATGGCCAGACATAGGATTATTTGCCACATTCACTCTCCGTAGGTGTAACATTCCTGCAAAGTGGCTGAAATTGAAAGAATGAAGTTTGTTGTTACTAAGATCCACGCTGTGAAGATTGGGCAGAGTTACTCTGGTTAGCTGCGGCCTACTGGTTAGCTTCGCCTACTGGTTAGCTGCGGCCTACTGGTTAGCTTCCGCCTACTGGTTAGCTGCGGCCTACTGATTAGCTGCGGCCTCTGGTTAGCTTCCGCCTACTGGTTAGCTGCGGCCTACTGGTTAGCTGCGGCCTACTGGTTAGCTGCGGCCTACTGGTTAGCTGCGGCCTCTGGTTAGCTTCCGCCTACTGGTTAGCTGCGGCCTACTGGTTAGCTGCGGCCTACTGGTTCGCTGCGGCCTACACAGGTATGTCCTGTAGAGGAACGGGGCAAGAGCAGTCCCACATTTTCAGAGAAGCGAGGGAGAAAGGGAGCGGAGGGGGGAGGGGGGTCATCTTCCGAAATCTTGAAAATGTGAATTTGAGAGAAAGGGTGGGGGGCGCTTTTTTTCAAACGGAGGAAGACACCAACAAATACCATCCGTTGAAGACACCAACAAATACCATCCGTTGAAAAAACACCACAAATACCATCCGTTGAAGACACCAACGAATACCATCCGTTGAAGACACCAACAAATACCATCCGTTGAAGACACCAACAAATACCATCCGTTAAAACTATCTTGACAAAAGTGTGGGGGGAGGGGGAGGGGGGGGGGGGGGGGGCGTTTACGGTATGTCACTGCCTTCAAATGTTGGGTGGGGAGGGGAGGGGGAAGTGTCCTACATTTCATCCCCTCCATTTTTCATTTTCTTCCCCTCCCTTCCCTTTTCCCTTCATCTTCCAGACGATACTGGGCAGTAGTAAACAAAATCGAACGGCCTGATGTCTGGGTGTTAAGAACCGAAACAACACACAGGGACTATGGGTATGACTTCGGAATTTCAGCTTCCAGCCACAATTTGTGATATCTAGTCTGCCTGTTGGGAATGGCTGTGCTTGAGGCACCAGAACCATCACCAGGGCACGGCTGTTTAAACAACCCAGGCCCGCCGGAAGTCCGCCGTGACACCTGTGACGCAACAATGCCGCACAATTCCTGTCTGTGTCAGGGAATGTCACATGTTATGATTTGTTTTTTATTTATCCAGTCCTCTCAGGACGCCATCATCTCCACCAGAGTGGAAGGAGGAGGAGGCTTGGTTTTCATTTCCTTTCTTTGCTTTTTCTAAGGAGCTGATTTTTGTCTAATACCGTACTGACTTATGATGATTTACTTCATTCCTTTCCATGGTTATTTATGAATGGTCGGATGAAAGATAAAACACATGAGCATTTTTCTGAAAAAAAAGAAGAGGAAAAAAGGTAAGCAGAAAGAGACAAGTGATGGGAAAAAACTGCAAAGAAACATGTACTGAAGGAGCACACAAAGACAGGACTAGAAAAGCACAAAGGGGACCTCAGTTTAGGGCCAAAATTGTACAGTCCTAAATGATTGAATCCTTATTGTCTCATCTCCACTTAATTTGTTACAGTGGAGCGACTAAATAGATATCTATAGTCCTAAATGATTGAATCCTTATTGTCTCGTCTCCACTAAATTTGTTACTGTGTGGCGACTAAATAGCTATCTACAGTCCTAAATGATTCGATCCTTATTGTCTCATCTCCACTTAATTGTTACTGTGGAGCAACCAAATAGATATCCCTCTTTCCCTTCATTCTTCCTTATCAATATCATATTTCTTTAAGATTAGTGGGTAAGATTACGTCTCATAACAAACCTGACATTTTGTCTTTGAAAGCCATGCATTTTATCTGAAGAAAATGTTAATTAAAAAAAAAAGAAAGAAAGAAAGAAAAGAAATGTCTTATCTCGTGATACTGAAGAGATAACTGAAATGTATCTGCCTTTTGAACAGCGCCAGAAAATTAACGGGTTTTTTTTTCGTGCGCACGTGTGTGTGTGTGTGTGTGTGTGTGTGTGTGTGTGTGTGTATGTTTGAATTCCATTTCATCTAACACCTACCTTCCAATGAAATCAGTTTAGCTTTTTTTTGTTGCTGTTGTAATCTTGCTGACAAACAAGAAGACAGATATGGGTGAAAAAATTTACCTCCGTGAGGGTAACAACAACAACATCAACAACAACAACAATAACAACAACAATAACACCATAAACATCAACAACATCAACGACAACAAGATCAACATCAACAAGATCAACATCAACAACATCAACAACAACACAGCACTTCACCTCCATCGCTGAATCTCTGACCCACGTCTGCCAGCCACCGATGCCACTTCCAGGAAGACAACTTCCGGTCAGCTCCGTGACGTCACTCAACAGATGGCAGCGTCTGTGAACAGCCAGAAGCAGGAAGGCCAGGCACCAGCTCTGCTGGACACACCACTGGGCACACTCCGTGCTGCTGCCCGCCCCCACAGTTCCCCCACTGGATTGTGGGATGGCTGACGGTAGCGAGCAGGAGGAACCGCTCTGCCTCCAGAACTGTTCAAATGGCCCGCTGCCCGCCTGGTACAGGGCAAGGCTGTGAGGATCCAAAGCAGGCGGCTGATCAGGGCGTCCCTCATGCTGAACGTGGTAAACAGTTGGGTTCCGTTGGTTGTCTCCCTTTTTGTAGGCTGCCTGTACTCAGTCTGCTAGTTGTCCCCCTGTTCGTAGACTGCCTGTACACAGTCTGCTAGTTGTCCCCCCGTTTGTAGGCTGCCTGTACACAGTCTGCTAGTTGTTCCCCCGTTTGTAGGCTGCCTGGACACAGTCTGCTAGTTTGTTCCCCC
The DNA here is from genome assembly GCA_016801955.1 of Conus betulinus. NCBI lineage: Eukaryota > Metazoa > Mollusca > Gastropoda > Neogastropoda > Conidae > Conus > Conus betulinus. Next base: position 11,778 of record JADBJO010025594.1, read on the forward strand.
GTTTGTAGGCTGCATGTACACAGTCCGCTAGTTGTTCCCCTGTTTGTAGGCTGCCTGTACACAGTCTGCTAGTTGTTCCCCCGTTTGTAGGCTGCCTGTACACAGTAGTTGCTAGTTGTTCCTGCTAGTTGTTCCCCCAGTTGCTGTACACAGTCTGCTAGTTGTTCCCCCCCGTTTGTAGGCTGCCTGGACACAGTCTGCTAGTTGTCCCCCCGTTTGTAGGCTGCCTGGACACAGTCTGCTAGTTGTTCCCCCGTTTGTAGGCTACATGTACACAGTCTGCTAGTTGTTCCCCCGTTTGTAGGCTGCCTGTACACAGTCTGCTAGTTGTTCCCCCCCCGTTTGTAGGCTACATGTACACAGTCTGCTAGTTGTTCCCCCATTTGTAGGCTGCCTGTACACAGTCTGCTAGTTGTTCCCCCGTTTGTAGGCTGCCTGGACACAGTCTGCTAGTTGTTCCCCCGTTTGTAGGCTGCCTGGACACAGTCTGCTAGTTGTTCCCCCGTTTGTAGGCTGCCTGGACACAGTCTGCTAGTTGTTCCCCCGTTTGTAGGCTGCCTGGACACAGTCTGCTAGTTGTTCCCCCGTTTGTAGGCTGCCTGGACAGTCTGCTAGTTGTTCCCCCGTTTGTAGTTTGCTGTACACAGTCTGCTAGTTGTTCCCCCGTTTGTAGGCTGCCTGGACACAGTCTGCTAGTTGTTCCCCCCCCGTTTGTAGGCTGCC
>JADBJO010025594.1:17500-20000 GCA_016801955.1 Conus betulinus
CCAGCGTATTATCTTCGGTGTGTTTGTTTTGCTTCTCGTCCAAACCGGTGATCTTTATGGGTGTCTGTCTTGCAGTACTGGGTGATCTTTATGGTGTCTGTCCTGCAGTATTGGGTGATCTTTAAGGTGTCTGTCCTGCAGTATTGGCTGATCTTTAAGGTGTCTGTCCTGCTGTATTGGGTGATCTTTAAGGTGTCTGTCCTGCAGTATTGGCTGATCTTTAAGGTGTCTGTCCTGCTGTATTGGGTGATCTTTAAGGTGTCTGTCCTGCTGTATTGGGTGATCTTTAAGGTGTCTGTCCTGCAGTACTGGGTGATCTTTAAGGTGTCTGTCCTGCTGTATTGGGTGATCTTTAAGGTGTCTGTCCTGCAGTATTGGCTGATCTTTATAGTGTGTCTGTCCTGCAGTATTGGGTGATCTTTATGGTGTCTGTCCTGCAGTACTAGGTGATCTTTAAGGTGTCTGTCCTGCAGTTATTGCTCGGCTTCATCTACAGCACATTTGAGGGGGCTATTGTCATCTGTTTTGCCTGAAGCTGATTCTTCTTCTTGAACAGCTGCAGATGTGATGCCACATAGGTCTGTTAGCATTTCAGGAAGGCTCGTTTCATCTGACCACATAATGAAAGTAATAGGATTACAGTGACGCCAAAAGCCAAACCTTTTGGTGCTTCGTCTTTTTGGAAGCCTTCTGTTTACCGTTTTACAGCAGGAGACAGGTTTTTTTTTTTTTCATTCAAGGCTCACAGAAAGTCGGATGTATTGCCGGGTTCATAAACTTCGTCACCATCTCGAAGGTGACTCTTGCCTATCTGAGAATGCCGCATCGTTACTGTGGTAACAAACTGAGTTCAAAAGACGAAGTGAAATCTGTTTTCAAAGCTGCTACTTTTCTGTCTTCCTAGTCTGCATTTGAAGGAACATGAAACAGACACTAACGTTACTGAAGACACGGCAAGATGCAGATAAACACACGAAACAAGGTGAACACACAAAACAAGGTGAACACACAAAACAAGATGAACACACACAAAACAAAGTGAACACACAAAACAAGATGAACACACACAAAACAAGATAAACACACAAAACAAGATGAACACACAAAACAAGATAAACATACAAAACAAGATGTACACACAAAACAGGTTAACACACAGGGTATACAAAGTGAACACACAAAACAAGATGAACACACAAAACAAGATAAACACACAAAACAAGATGAACACACAAAACAAGATAAACATAAACATACAAAACAAGATGTACACACAAAACAAGGTGAACACACAGGGTATACAAAGTGAACACACACAAAACAAGATGAACACACAAAACAAGGTGAACACACAAAACAAGATGAACACACAAAACAAAGTGAACACACAAAACAAGGTGGACACGCAAAACACCTGGTACTTTACCCTGGTTTCAGATCTGTTTTCACATCTGAAGAAGACATTTTTCGAAACTGTTCTGAATTTTTCATCATTTCTGCGTTACTCTTGACTTTCTTTTGTATTTCATTTGCATTTTGCCGTCTCCGTATTCGGTTTGTTTTAGTTTTATTGTTGTTTATATTGTTGTTGTTCCTTCTTCTTCTCCTTCTTCTTTTTCTTTGACTTCTTCTTCTTCCTCCTCTTCTTCTCTTTTTCTCCTTCTTCTTTTGGGGCGAAGGAGTGCGAAACAGGCAATGGACGAAGGTATCTTCAGGTGAATTGACGATGAAAAGGTGTCGTGGATAAAATGTATGCATTAAAACAAGAACAAGGACCGTCATGTGTAGAAAGCCATCAAATACTGACTCGACCTCTTTGCTATGGAAATGGTGACTTGCCTTTGTGCTTTTTCCTTCGACAGTCTAACACTCTTTGCCTATGAATAATTATTGGCATTTCATATCAACCCTTACAGGCACTATTCATTGTCTTCTTCTTTCATTCCGGAGCAAAGTTGGGTGAAGAGGTCATTTAGTAAATGGAAGCGACAGTAACACAATGGCATTCAGCGAAAAAAGATAAAAAAAAGACAGAGACAGAGACACAGAGAGAGCGACAGAGAGAGACAGACAGAGACAAAGACGGACAAACAGACAGACAGACAGACAGAAAAAAAAACGGAACACAGAGAGAGAGAGAGAGAGAGAGAGAGAGAGAGAGAGAGAGAGAGAGAGAGAGAGATTTCAACACTTAGAAAATGTTACGGACAAATCAAAAAGGAGGAAGAGCACAGAGAGAGAGAGAGAGAGAGAGAGGGAGAGAGAGAGAGGGGGGGGGGGGTGGAGTATCGGTATCTTCAAGTGTATTCATACATTATTAAACCTCTATGTTCGCCGATGACAAGTTTTCGAAAGAGTAAAGCACTCACAAAATACTGTTCCACTGGGTTTGGTATGCAATTTGCATTCTATGACTAGTTTGCGCAGCTTGATTCTTTGCCGCACAACACGAATGAAATGATATCGACACTTTCCTTCAAAAGCTCCGAATTGTGTTCTT
>JADBJO010025595.1:5000-15000 GCA_016801955.1 Conus betulinus
CACGCAAACCTGTAATCATTTTTCGTAAGACATGAAAATACGTAGAAGGTATTTAGCAACGTGAGATGGAATTTGGGGAGGGGGGGGGGGGGGGGGTGGGGGGGAGGGGGGGGCGGGGGGGAAAGGGGGGGGGGGGGGGAAAAGGAAAGAAAAAAAAAGAGAAAGAGAGAGAGAGAGAGAGAGAGAGAATCTTATTTCCATGGGGGACACACACACACACACACACACACACACACACAGACGAGAGAGGAGAGAGAGAGGGAGAGAGAGAGAGAGCGAGAGAGATTGAGACAGAGAGAGAGAGAGAAACTGATTATCTTTATTTCCAGTGGTAAGGTAACACACACACACACACACACACACACACACACACAACAGAGAGAATGCAGACAGACAGAGATTTTTAAAAAATATGAAGCTTTTTATAGAACTTAGAAAAAAAAAGTCTGGAGTGATTTTCACCTGGATACAATTTTGGCACACTCAGCATACTTTTGGTGCCTGCACTTGTTAGCTTCGCTTTTTCAAATCTCTTTTCTTCAGTCTTTCCCCTACAGAATATACAGACTTTCCCCAAGATTCAAACACAAGCGCACCTGAACGCAAGGCGTTTCTGGAATAGTCATGGGTGTTTCCAGAATTAGCAGGCAAAGCTGGAATCCTAAAAATGCTTTGGGTGGTTCTAGTAGCCCGAGACTTACATTTACGTACGTTCACAATGTAATTACAATGTAATTACTTTTCACCCTGGTACAGGTGCACTATAAACCTTTTAACTTCTGCTAGCGATAGATCTCGGCCGTAACATCAGAACCAGCTCTGAATCATTTCGTAGATTGATGACAAGCTGCAAAAGTAAGGGTCTCTTTCTAAACACCGCTGGATAACCTCCCTTTGTAAGAGAGCTCTCGTGTCTGCCAAACAAGAAGGCCGAATCTGTTGAAACATGAGAATTTGTGTGAAAGCGTGGTGTGCATACCCAGCTTGTTTTCCAGTCAGAGTTACCACACTTAGACATGAAAAAAAAAAAAAAAAAAAAAAAAAACATATAGGAGAGAATTCAAGCTTGAAGGTGAACGAGTGTTCAAAGTAAGGCGGGCGCGCGCGCTGCTGAAAAATTCACTGACAAACTGCTTCAATTTTCAGGTTTGATCAAGACAGTTGAAGACGTGGTTCGTGTGATTGCAGCAAAGAGACATGGCGTACCGTAGGACGAACGTTGTGAGTGTTTCTGTCTCTCTCTCTCTCTCTCTCTCTCTCTCTCTCTCCTCTCTCTCTCTCTCTCTGTGTATGTGTGTGTGTGTGTGTCTGTATGTGTGTGCGCGCGCGCACGTGTGTATGTGTGTGTGCGTGCGTGCGTGTGTGTGTGTGTGTGTGTGTGTGTGTGTGTGTGTGTGTGTGTGTTTGTGTCTGTGTGATTTGTGCATTACGCTCTCGTGTCTGATCTTCTGTCTCTCTCTCTCTCTCTCTCTCTCTCTCTCTCTCTCTCTCTCTTCCTGTGTACATGTGCGCCTTAAAAGGGAAAACACGCGCGCGCGCACTTACAAATACAAACGCACACACACACACACTTGCACATTTTCAACCCGTCTCCTCCAGTAAAACCTCCTTCCTTCTTCAATCCCATATCCCCGCACCACCACCACCACAACCGCCACGCCCTTCCCATCTCCCTTCCTACCCCCTCCCATCCCTTCGCGCTGCTGCATAGCCAGCTTTGATTTAACACATACCCTTAATAACCCTCTCAAGACATCCACAGACTTAACCCTTTCAATAAACTACCACACTTAACCCTTTCGATGACACCCAAACCTTTTCGATACACACCCAAACTTAACCCTTTCGATGCACACCCAGACTTAACCCTTTCGATGCACACCCAGACTTAACCCTTTCGATACACACCCACACTTGACCCTTTCGATACACACCCCACACTTAACCCTTTCGATACACACCCATTCTTAACCCTTTCAAGACACAACCACACTTAAGTCTTTCAATGCACGTCCACACATAACCCATTCAGTACACACTCAGACTTAACCCTTTCAATGCACATCCACACATAACCTTTTCGATGCACACACAGTTTTTAACCCCTTCGATTCGCGCCCTATCGTCAGAGAGCGGACGACTTGATCGACATCCCCGGAGGTTTGAACCCCGGGTCCCAGGTGATCGTTTCGGGCCGAGTGCTGCACCACGAGGTACGCTTCTCCATCAACCTGAAGTGCGGGGAAGGGGGATGACGACGACATCGCTCTGCACTTCAACCCCCGCAACGATGGTGACGTGGTGGTCCGCAACACGCGGAAAGACGGCTCCTGGCAAGACGAGGAGAGAGACGCGCCCGGGTAAATATAGTGAACAGGCAGGCTGCACACCACAAATTACTGCGCCAAGGCCTTGCTTAAGGAATCGAGTAATTTTAAAGACTGGCGCGGTTAGATTGTTTTGAGAATTTTCATTGTGTCTGAAAGTTGATTCTCCTCATTTTCTTTCATATGGCCATCAAGGCACAAGCCAAAAGATAGACTGGCAGGTACAGAGAAAGACGCAGAGTGTTGTGTATAAGAGAAAGTGTGTGTGTGTGTGTGTGTGTGTGTGTGTGTGTGTGTGTATGTGTGTGTGTGTGTTGAAAGGACAGGGTTTGTCATTTATTGCTACTCACAACATTCTTTATGTTGGTAATTCTTTCGTTTTAAGTGTTCCAACAATCTGTTACATGTTTGCCATAAAGTCTCCACCGCCAGCCCCATCACTGCACATGTCCACACCTTGCCCCACCACTTTGCCTTTCTCTCAGTCTGTTTATATTCCTTCACCCCACTCTCTCTCTCTCTCTCTCTCTCTCTCTCTCTCTCTCTCTCTCTGACTACTTCTCTCCCCTTCCTTCTCTGTCTTTGTATAGCTGTTTGTCTTTCATCTTTCTCTCTCTCTCTCTCTCTCTCTCTCTGAATCTCTCTCTCTGTCTGTCTCTGTCTGTTTGTCTCTGTCTGTCTATCTGTCTGTCTCTCCCTGTCTCTCTCTGTCTCCCTCTCTCTCTCTCCACCTCCTCCTCCTCTCTCTCTCTTGTCCATCGTCTCTTTTCTTTCCCTTTCTTACCCTTTCTTTCCTAACATGTGTGTGTGTGTGTGTGTGTGTGTGTGTGTGTGTGTGTGTGTGTGTGTGTGTGTGTACGGCGTGCGTGCGTGCGTGCGCGCTTGCTTGCATTTTTCTTCCTCCTCAGCTTCCCCCTTCAACAACGGTCGCAAGTTCACCATCCGCATCATGACGACGCCGGAGTGTTACAACATCATCGTCAACAACCGTTTCTTCGTTCAGTACTATCACCGTATCCCGCCGGAGGATGTCCGCTGCCTTCACCTGAGCGACGGAGCCGAGTATTACGAGGCGGCTGTGCAGAACAACTGCGTAAGTGGGAGTGTGTGTGTGTGATCAGAATGGTTCTTCACGGCTGTCGTTGAGGTTCTGGGGGCAGAGTGGATCGCATGGGCGGGGGAAATGGCTGGGTGGGAGTGGCTCGTGTTAGTAGGAATTTCAAAGCAGAGTGACCTAAGAATCAGAATGTTGATTGTGGTCGCTCTGTGGAAGAAGAAGAGTGCCGCGTGTATGGGTGGGATTATGTGAGACAATGACTGGCCTAGATGGGAATGTTGGCAGACTGATTCACGTGGATAAGAATTGTTCGAGTTCGTGGGGATTTTTCAGAGTGACGTGTGTAGGTGGGAATGTCTGACAGAAAGACTGGCGTGGATGGGAATGTGTACAGAATGAGTCGCGTAGATGGGAATCTCTACAGAATGACTCGCATACATGGGAACCTGTACAGAATGACTCACATAGACGGTAATCCATACAGAATGACTGACATAGATGGGAATCCATACGGAATAACTCGCATGGATGGGGATCTGTAGGGAATGACTCACATAGCTGGGAATTTTTATAGAACGACTCACATAGATGGGAACCAGTACAGAATGACTCACACAGACGGTAATCCATACAGAGTGACTCACACAGAAGAATCAGCATGGAATGACTGGATGGGAATCTGTATAGAATGACTGACATAGACGGGAATCCGTACAGAATGAGTCACGTAGATGGGGAATCTGTATAGAATGACTGACATAGACGGGAATCCGTACAAAATGACTTACATAGATGGAAATCTGTATAGAATGACTGACATAGACGGGAATCCGTACAGAATGAGTCACGTAGATGGGAATCTGTATAGAATGACTGACATTGACGGGAATCCATACAAAATGACTCGCATAGATGGAAATCTGTATAGAATGACTGACATAGACGGGAATCCATACAGAATGACTCACATCGATGGAAATCTGTATAGAATGATTGACTTAGACGGGAATCCATACAGAATGACTCGCATCGATGGGAATCTGTGCAGGATGACTCACATAGATGAGAATCTGTATGGAATTGCTCACATAGATGGGAATCTGTATGGAATTGCATAGATGAGAATCTGCACAGAATGAACAGAATAAGTGGGAATCTGTGCAGAAACGATTTTGGTCAGGGGAAATCTGTTGTGAGTGACTTGCGTAAGTGGGAATCTGGATAGGAAGATTTATATAAGTAGGTGTGTGGTTAAAAAAAAGAAAGGAAAAAAAAACAGAAAAAGAAAATACGTGTGTAGTAAATGTACAGAGTGACGTGCGTAAGCGGGGACCTGAACAGAATGACTTGTGTCAGTAGGACCCCCACACAGAATTACTCGCGCAAGTGGAAATCTCTGTATAGAACGACTTGTGTAAGTGGGAATCTGTACAGAACGTCGTGCCTAAGTGAATATCTCGGCAGAATGGTCTGTGGCAGTGTGAATCTAGTAAGAGTGGTTTGTTTTAAGAGGGAATCTGTGCGGAATAATGCGTGTTAAATGGGAACATGGGCGGAATGACGTATTCAGTGGGAATCTGAGCAGAATTCTTAGTGTAAGTAGGAACCTGTACCTAGATTCCGATGAGGCTTTTCAAAATGTTGTAAAACGGTCATCTGTACAGAGTAACGTATGAATATTTGCAGGATATCTTGAGTAAATAGAAGTACGGTCAGAATGACGTATGTAAGTATGACTATGTGGAAAAATGTAAGTGGAAATCAGTGCATGAGGATGTGATAGTGGGAGTCTCGAAAGAGCAGTTTGTGTAATGAGAATTTGAGCAGAACGAATTGCAAAGCAGGAGTGTGTGCAAAATGCCGTGATCGTGAGGGCGAATATGTAAGTGGGGATTTGTGCAGAATGATATGTAAAAGTGCGTGTGTGTGTGTGTGTGTGTGTGTGTGTGTGTGTGCGTGCGTGCGTGCGTGCGTGTGTGTGTGAGTGTATATATATATATATATATATATATATATATATATATATATATATGTGTGTGTGTGTGTGTGGCTTGCAGAGGGCTCCCTTCTTGGCCCGTTTCCCTGGGGGCTTGAAACTAGGCCAAGCCGTGCGGGTACGTGGCATGGTGAAGGACGACGCAGACAGGTGATTAGAGAAAGGACGGGTGGGGGATGGGGGTGGGTGGGACGGAGGGGGAGAAGTGTGTGTATGTGTGTGTGAGAAGGGGGCGAGGGGGGGGGGGGGGGGAGAAATTTAAAGATGTGAAAGGCGCCCCCAAAAAGCACAAACTTGTCTCATTGTCAAATCAAACGCATGTTGAAAAGCGCGAATCTGATTTCGTCTATGAACGCGAGTTTTTGAACGTCAAAAAGGAAGAATTTAAAGTTTCGAAGTTCATGTTGACTTTCATTAGCTCCAGTGCAACGGACAATAAAGTGATGTTCCTTTCTTCTTTCTCCACGTTCCTCATAACCACTGTTCAAAATATATCGATATTTTAAATCAACAAAATTTGTAGTTTGAAAATGAGCGAGTAGTATTAGTAAGATAGGACGCGCCTGTGTCTGTGGTCTCTTCCCGGTGTTAGTTTTTGGCAATATGAAAATTCCGATCCATGTATTCAGTGTCACCGGAAACGAGTTTCGAAGTTCGCGGATTCAGGTCTGAATATCAGTGTAGACTCATCGCGATCATCTCAACATGATACAAAGAATTCGCCAAGCCACAGTTAACAATTTACATAACGTGCGGAGATTCAGGAGGAACGACTACTTTGTAATGAGAAAACCATGCTTGCACTTTTTGATCGTGAAAATCCGTGCTTTTTGCCGTTGATCATTCGCTCTGTTTGACACTTAAAATTTGTCAGGCGACACATATGACATTTACAAAGCAATCGAAAACTAGTTTAGGAGCTTGCTCGATACTTGTTCAAAATCCCTCTCGATAAAATCCAAGTTCAAAACCCTTTCCATAATCTGCTTTTGATAGAGAATTTGTTCCCCTTTAAATGTTAAGGGCAAAATCGTGGGTGTTAATTTGGCATTTGTAAGACATCTAGGCGTTCGCTTTTTGAAAATCACGTTTTGGACAGAGAGAAAACATGGCACAGAGAAAAACATGTGAGCGTCGAAGTAACGGACGGGAGTGGCGGTTGAGGCTGTTTGTCATGTTGGGTAATAACGTAATACAGTATAATGCAATACAATACGATGCAACGGAACATAACACAGTATATAACACAACACAGCCGAACAATACAATATAGAATACAGTACTATATAACACGATCATGATGACGACTGTGATGATGCTGAGATCAGTGATGTGATAGTTATCTCTCAAACAAACACACACACACACACACACACACACACACACACACACACACACACACACACACACACACATGCACGCACGCAGCACAACACAACACATGCACACACAGACACACACACACACACACACACACACACACACACACATACACACACACACACACACACACACACACACACACACACGCACGCACGCACACTGAATATGGAGTTATGGAGGGGATGTGAATTGCCAAACAAGGTTGTTGATTATCACAATGAATTTTCGTGGTTGTTCTGTAAAAACTCAACCAAAGGACAAAACTGCACTGAAATCCTTTTTCACGATCTCCTTTGTTGTACTCCCAGTTCTCATAGAACAGGCAGTACTTTACAATGGGAACGAAGAAAAGCTGTCTGTATATGTGTGTGTCTGTCTGTCTGTGGTCAAATGTGTTCCATTCGCTCCAGACAAAACTTCTGGGCCGATCTTTCTGAAACTTTGTAGGTGTGTTCATTATGGGTCACAGATGATGCCCAGTGTTTTATTTTTTTACCAGAACAGCTGTTACTAACGGCTGTAACGGCACAAAACTGTTGTACTTCTTTATGGAATCTCAGAAAGTACTTGGCCATTGACGAAAGACATTATGACGCATGTTTCATTGTGACGTTTTTGTTTTGTTTTGTTTTTGTTTGTTTGCTTGTTTTTATTATAACGCATGTTTGATTGTAACGTTTATATACTTTGCATCTTGTTTTCAGGTTTCATGTGAACTTCCAGTTCGATCATGATGGTGACGACGTGGCGCTGCATTTCAACCCACGTCAGTCAGGACGACGTGGTTCTGAACTCCAGACTGGGAGGAGACTGGGGAGATGAGCAAAGAGGCTTCGAGTTCTTCCCTTTCAAGCGGGGCCATTTCTTCGACCTGTTCTTTATCGCCACTGACGATAGGTTCCATGTGAGTTTGTGCTGGAAGGGCTACGCGCGAGAGAGTATAGATAAGTATGTGTGTGTGTGTGTGTGTGTGTGTGTGTGTGTGTGTGTGTGTGTGTGTGTGAAGGACGTATGGGGTAAGTGTGTGTGGTGTGTGTGTGTGTGTGTGTGTGTGTGTGTGTGTGTGTGTGTGTGTGTAGGGTGCATACGGATACGTGTGTGTGTGTGGAGGATTCTTCACATTTCAGTGGGGGAGTGGGGGGGCTGTTGAAGGAGTGAAAACAAGTAGGGAAGATTATGGCGCGTTTCGGGGGAAAAGAAGGATGGAGACTGGAATGTGTGTGTGTGTGTGTGTGTGTGTGTGTGTGTGTGTGTGTGTGTGTGTGTGTGTGTGTGCGAGAGAGGGAGAGCGCGTGCGTACGTGTGTATGTGTGTATATGTGCATACGCGTGTGCGCGCGCGCGCGCATGTTTGTGTGTGCATACGTGTGTAAGTGTGTGTGTGTGTGTGTGCTTATTTTTAAGCGTATGTGTGCTCTTTGGTGACGATGCCCGGTTGCTGTCCTGCAGGTGTATGTGAACGAGGACCTCATCACTTCCTTCGACTACCGCTGTGACTTCAGGGACGTCCACTTCCTGACCATCCGGGGCGCGATGTGGAACTGATGGATGTTGACATCCAGGATCCTCTGGTAGGTTGGTTTACCTGCTGATCGATGATTATGAGCATGATGATGATGATATTAAGCCTACAGATTTCCATTCTGGTCTGACAGTGCATGACGGGGCTGTACTCAACGCTTACTTTCATAATATATCCCGGCGTCAACCAGGCCCGAGAGATGCAGACACCTGCAGTGTTAGTCAGGAAATTCGAGCAACACTCCAATAAGAGGATGAAACTCGACTGTGCGGTCCCAGTCTTCCTAACAGAGCCCGTAGCAAACTCGACTCTGGATAGGAGCGGTTGGTGCTGAAAAATCCCACGCGGCTCTGATGGGAATCGAACCCAGGCAGGAGCACGCTAACCACTTCGCCACGGCGGCTGGTAGTACATTAAGTTTTCTGTCGCATTTTGACGCGGAGTGCAAATACAGAGGAGATAATCCATTCTTGTTATCTATCTTGCTTTGTTTTTCTCAACTCTCCACTGCACGGATTTCAAACGTATCTCAGATGTAAATTTCACCCATAGTGCTTTTGTATCTAGTAAATGTAGTTATCAAATGATGATTCTGTATTTGTTTGAAGTTTTTGTATGACGCTTGTGAGCGTCTTGTGCAGGAATTTGTGCTTGAAGAAATGGCTCGTCGCAAAGAGCGGCTGACGCGGTATGTTTGTAGGTCTACAAGGCTGAAACTCGAAGACGATTAAATCAGAGTCAATGCTAATTTCACCGAAATGTATTTTGGATCACCATCGTGTTCCGTACAGGACGACTGACTATTTAGATTTGAGGGAGTGAAAATGGACCAGAAAGGTCAGTTACCGTTGTGGATGTCTAATGTGGCCAGGGTCTTGGCATTCCATGCCGTTTGTATAGAAAGCGGTTGAAGAAATACTCAGAGGTTTTTAGTTCCTGAAGTAAGTGAACCTTGTAGGGCTGGGCTAGGTTTTTTTTTGTTTTTTTTTTACGACACTGTTGAAAAGAATTCTGGTTGTGATTTTTAAGATAAAGAGAATTGCTGTTAGAGAGAGGTCTCGTTGTTTTTGGCGGAGGAAAATAAAGATATCTCAAAATGATTGCTCAGGATGTGGTTAAACCAGAAGAAAGGCAGACATCATTGTAGACAGTTCTGCAGTTAGCTGGCGGCTTTAGGTTTTCGTGTGTGTGTGTGTGTGTGTGTGTGTGTGTGTGTGTGTGTGTGTGTGTGTGTGTGTGTGTGTGTGTGTGTGTAAGGGGGAAGGGGGAGGGGGGCGAATTGGTGCTGGTGTAACCACATGCGGGCTAGCATGGGAGCGTGCCTTTTGCCCTCAGCTACCCTACGATGTTCCCGTGGACATGGACCCTTTCTTTTAACTCTCAGCACAGCGCGGATAAAGAAGAAGAAGAAGAAGAAGAAGCTGCTAAAAGATCAAGAAGAGGCTAATGAATGACTGTCCTTCTGTCTGTCCGGCAGCCTGACGACTTCCTGAAGGAGATTCCCCAGGGCATGGAGAAGAACGACCTGGTGGTGGTCAAAGGCTTCTTCTATGGTGAAGGCGACAGGTGAGATGGTTTGCATGACGCGCGTTCTGTCGTCTGCCGTTGTCTGTCACAAATCGCCAGGTGTTTCTCTTTTCATTTGAACAAGAAGATATTTTTTTTTTTGGTGATTTTTTTTTTTTATTGAATTCAGAAAGATTATTATGCGGTAGC
>JADBJO010025595.1:20000-23604 GCA_016801955.1 Conus betulinus
GGTCCAAATCACCGGGGCCCCAGACGACGATGCTGACAGGTAAGTGCACAGCACTCATTGTTCGGGTGTCACGTGCTTCTTGTCTGCATCATTGTGGAGGCCATGTTCATGACCACTTTTGTGTCGATGATTTCTCACGCACAGTAAAATCCACTGTAGGATGTCCGTTTTGAAAATGACATGAGAATGAAATAGTTGATTGCGGTCATTCCACGGGTGAAAATAAAAATGGCGCCTTTCCTTGTAGGTTTTGACACAGAGCACATGGTCCTGTATGCTTTGTGTGTGTGTGTGTGTGTGTGTGTGTGTGGTGTGTGTGTGGTGTGTGTGTGTGGTGCACGCGCGCGTGTGTGTGTGTGTGTGTGTGTGTGTGTGTGTGTGTGTGTGTGTGTGTAATTATATCAGCAGAAAATGCCCCTCCCCCCCTCCCGAAAGTCTTTGTTGATTGATTATTATCATCATTATCTTCTGTTTGTTTTTTCTTCTTATGTGTCATGTTTGCCATGAAACTGTAGTTCATCATTATGATCACCAGCATTTTTGATTGCCATGATCTTCATCATCGTTCTGAACTCTCTGTATCTCTCTCTCTCTCTCTCTCTCTCTCTCTCTCTCCTCTCTCTCTCTCTCTCTGTCTCTCTCTCTCTCATCTATATGTCAATGTTGATGGAGAAACAAGTCATCCATGTTTATGTGTAACTGTTTTAAAAATATGCATGTTTGTAGTAAGGTTTAGTAGCTAGTCGTGCTTAGTTAGTTGCTAGTCACTCTTAGTCCCACAGCGGGGCAAGGGCCGGTGTAAAAAAAAAAAGCATATATTTGCTTATCTGTTACCCTTGGAAATAAAGATTATCAGTCAGTCTCTCTCTCTCTCTCTCTCTCTCTCTCTCTCTCTCTCTCTCCTCCCTCCCTCTCGCTCTGTACCCACTTCCCCCCCCCCTCTCTCTCTCTCTCTCTCTCTTCTCTACCTCCCTCCCTACCTCTCTCCCCCTTCTCTCTCTCCACCTCCGTCAGATTCGCGGTGACCTGCAGTGCGGCCCGGACCACGAGAGCGACGACGTGGCCTTCCACTTCAACCCTCGCTTCTCGGACGAGGAGGTGGTGCGGAACTCCAGGCAGGGCGGGGACTGGGGTCACGAGGAGAGGGACCAGCCTTATTTCCCCTTTGAGCCCGAGGACCGCTTTGAGCTCATGCTCGTCATGCTGGGCCACGGCATCAGGGTCGGTGAACCTCGGGCTGGTGCTTGTTGGGAGGGGGGTGGCGTGGGGGTAGGTGGGTTGGGGGAGGGGGCGGGGGGGGTCAGGGATGGGGTGAGGGGGTGGGGATAGGGGTCAGGAATGGGATTGGGGAAGGATGGTGGGGGTGGAGTGAGGGTGGGGAATGCGGGGGGGGGGGGGGGGGGGGGGGGTAGGGGGTGAGTGTGGGGGGGGGGGACGGGGATGGGGAAGGGGTGGTGATGGGAGTCAGGGATGGGATAGGAGAAGGGGGGGTGGGGGTGGGAAATACAGGTGGGTGGGGGGGATGGGGAAGGGGTGGTGATGGGGGTCAGGGATGGGATTGGGGAAAGGGGGTAGGGATGGGGGGGTGGGGATGCGCGGTGGGGTGGGGGTGGAATGGGGGTGGTGATGGGGTCAGGGATGGGATTGGGGAAGGGGGGCAGGGGTGATGGTGGTGGGATGGGGGCGGGGAAGGGGATTTGGAGTGTGGATTTTCCCTCCTTCTGCTTAACATGCTCCTACAAATAATCCGAACAGCATTGTTGCCATGTGTTTTAAATTATGTGGTGTACAGCTAAGACCGAATGGTATTCTCGAGTCGCCAGCTTTGGTTTGTTTCTTTTCAAAGTCTTTATCTCAGGGTGGTGTGTGTGTGTGTGTGTGTGTGTGTGTGTGTGTGTTTCGTCTATATGTCTATGCGCTCGGTGACTTGGCGCTGCAGCAGCACTGGTCTGGGGTAAAATGCCTTTGAATTATTCCACTGTAGGAGCAAAACAGTTGCTGTTGTTGCTGTCTCCCTCAAGGGAGATTTTGTTTACACCCACATCCATTTGCGTGCTTGTTTGTCTTCAGCAAAGTTGTGCAAAAACCACTAAACCGATTTTTAAGAGTAAAGGTTTTGTGGAAGGATGGAGTATGGGTCAAAGATTAGCCCGTTAAATGTTGGTGCAGATCCTTCGTATGGATCCGGATCGTACGACGAATCCAGGATCCGTACAGTAAGGATTATGAGAGACTTTCCTGCGAAACCATGAAACACCATGAAGTTATTTGTTACGAATCGATAACTGTCGTGATATATTTTCATGTGGATGGATGTTGAGCATGGTTGATATGGGGGAAGCGATGCCGGGAGGGTGGTATGGGTTTTGTGGACAAGGGACAAGGAGATTGAAAGGGGGGGTGGGGGGGGGAGGGTGGGGGGAGTGGGAGGGGAATTGGCTCCATTTTTGCTTCAATACTGGGTTTTTTTTTTGTTTGATGTCCATGTCACATTGTAGACGTAAGTGAAATAACGTATATGGCGTGAACGGGATTGAAAGAGACTTGAGTGTGTGTGTGTGTGTGTGTGTCTGTGTGTTTGTGTGTGTGTGTTGTTCTTTATGAAAACAGTTTAATGTCTTTTCACTAAGAGTGATATTAACGTGGGAGGGAGAGAAAGTGATGTATGACTGCGTGGGTGAAAGAGGTGTGTGTGTGTGTGTGTTGTGTGTGTGTGTTGTGTGCGTGGTGTGTGTGTGGTGTGTGTGTGCGCGCGCGGCGCGCGCGCGCGTGTGTGCTGTATAGTTTTTGTGTGTGTGATCATTTAAAACAATTTAGGGATATAACTTTCTTAACTTCAAACGGACATTTGGAACACTAGTGAAACTAAACAATAAGCTGCCAAACTTCTGTAACTAGTAAAGGACTGTGGCTTAAAGGATAAGTGTGTGTGTGTGTGTGTGTGTGTGTTGTGTGTGATAAACGGACAGTGCTTTCTTAACGACTGGTCTGTCTGTGCCTTCTCAGGGTGTTCGTCAACCACCGTCACTTCACGGACTACAAACTACCGCATGAATCCCGATGACATCACCCACATCTTCCTTAGCGGAGGCTGCGACTACTTTGAGCCGGAGTTTTACTGAGCCGGGTGGTGTCCCTTGGCACTTGTTCTGCAATGCTGGAGACAGGTTTGCAGCCGTGGCTGTGTTTTGATAGGCGTGCCCTGAAATAGTAGTTAGTTCATAGAGTTTAGTTTGTCTGTGTGGTCATGTGATGGAGGATAGATGGGGGTGGTTGAGACGGGGGAGGGATTGATAAACAGGCTGGAGGGTGGTGATCAGTGTGTGTGTGTGTGTTGTGTGTGTGGGGGGTGTGTGTGTTCATCCTGAGTGTGATTGGTGTATCGTTGTGTGTGTGTGTGTGTGTGTGTGTGGGGTAGTGTTTTATACGGTATGCCTCAGTGTGTTTTGGGATAATATGTGTTTATACGTGGCATGCATATGTGTGTGAGGGAGGGGGTTGAGTGGGTACCGCACACATGTGTGGAATGCAATGCCGTGGGCGTACGCTATATATCTATCCCATATACTGTGATGTGCTGTATTTCAGATAGGCAAGAGCGGCA
>JADBJO010025596.1:0-22500 GCA_016801955.1 Conus betulinus
TCCTTACCACAAACAACATAATCACTTGCCATAGCGTTACCGCAATCCTCACGACCTATCACAATTCTGCCTAATTTTTCGTCCTCTTGCGATCGTCTGGTCGCTAAAAGACCAAAACCATGTTTGTGCCTCTGTAAGCATAGAGGACTGTAGCTGTAGTCTAGCTGTGGAGTTATTTCCTGACGAAGAAGAAAAATAGTAATAATTCATACTAGTCTTTATCCACTGAATATGGTATTGTTAACGGATAGAATGGGTTGGTGTCCTGCGCGGGTCTGATTGTCCTGACTCGCCACACAGAATATGGATGCATGCACGACTTTTCCAAATCACATACACACACCCCCTCACCGAACATTTGACAGCCAGGCAAGATATAACAACTTTTTTAATGCTGCCCGAGCCCCATCCGACAAAACATAGATATGTAATGCAAACAGTTTCAAAAAATCGAAAAGCAAGCCAACTACCACGTACACACAGACAACTACATGTATATATTTATACTTCATGCACGCCAAACAGGGCGCACGACACAAAAATATATCTAAAACAATCCTAATTCGCTATCTATTACGCTGTTTTTTTTTGTTTTTTTTCCAACGACGATGAGGCGGCGACGACGACGATGAACACGACGAACGGAACGAAGACGACGAGACGACGAAGATGAAGATGACAACGTCTACAGCGTCAAGTCTGACACAGAACTTGCAGACTTCACAGAGCTGTGGCTAAAAAAAAAAATCACTACCACACTCACGGCGGTCTCTTGCCGGCGACAAAGAAGACGACAGTCTCACACAGGAGCTGTGGCTCACACGCAGAAAGCACAGAAACGTCAGTCGAACGGCCTAGAGCCAACAGGTCGCTGGTTCAGAACTCGTGAGCGGCGCGCTCTGGCTTGGCAGCAGCGGCGTCTCCAAGCCCAACTGGCTCAGCGGGGTAGCTTCGGTCCCGGGCGCAGTGGCAGGTACGGTAGATTGTCTGCACTCTCGGCCAGCTCTCCTCACACTGACACAGGGTGGAGAAAACAAGGCGTAGACACAGCTACGTCCCTGACCCTCAAAACATGGCAGCCAGTCCCCTCAGTCCCAGGAACATTTCTACCTGGGGGAAACTGATTAACTACCTTGATCATCATGGCTTCTATTTATTATCACAATCACGACTACATTCATGTTCATCATGCCACATCGCATTCCATTGAACTTGGGATGAACATGAGCATATTTCTTTTCTTCAACACTACACAATTTTCCCTTTTTCCGGAATCATAACACTGACAAACATTCCTTTTTGTCCGGAATCACAGTACTACACAAGAAAGGATTTTCAATATATAACCTTTCAGAATCTAGTTTTCCAAATTGGTGAAAGAATTCCCACCTAGACCCTCTTCAATAAACCATGGAATACAATATCAGTACCCACAATCAATGATTAATTTTCATCAAACTATGAATGTCTTTTGTCATGTCCACAAATATTCATTTCTTCAACAAGAATGTTCATTGCAATTCAAACAATCACCAGATTTTAAAAGTTTTTTTTTCTTTTTCTTTTTTTTTTTTCCAAAGATTCAACTACTTCAATATATGTAAGGAAAGATTTCCACACACTCATTATTTACGCAACACACTATTCAATATTCATATGCAAGAGTGAATTAAATACTGATCCACATCAAAAATCAAAAACCACCATGTATCAAGTCTCTGTCGCTCACTCTGGGAGCTTATTATCCATAGCATCAAACTCTCCCTCTTTTCGCACAAATCCACATCAAACTGTTTTTCATCATGAAGTTCATAACTGATTAAGTCACCACAGAATAAACTTTTTTTTTTCTGAAGACCACTTCCTTTAACACACACACTTCTATTCCTGTTTTCCGAAAATAATTTCGTTTTTTTACCCTATCAGTCATAGGATAACAGAACACAACACTTTCCTTTTCTACAAATCCTTCACAAGTGCGCTGACGAAGTTTCAGTCGCGTCGTAAACGGAATACGGTTTCGATTTGCTAATAAATAAAACACTGAATGATAATACCTGACTGCCATAAAAACAGCTCGAGAGTCCCTCTTCGGCCTTCTGGGACAGTTGCGTTACCGGAATCACTGCAGAGACTGCCTAAAACCGGTCAACTCACCCGGTTTTAACAGTGCGCTGGGGAGTAGCAGTCAGATAAACTTTTCAACCCAGCTTCCAGATGACTACCTTCCGGTTAGCACGGTTGCATGAAAAGTTGTGGCTGGACGGGAAACGGGTCCGTCACACATGTATCTTCCGTTTCTCTCACCTTTCATTTCTTCATCATGACTCACCTGATGGTTTTCTCTTCACTAAGGGCACGCTGTGGCCTTCAGTTTACTTGTTATACAGACACCTCCTGTGTGTTTGATATAAACTATGAGGCACGCGCGTTCCTGCAGGGCCTAACTGTCTCTAAAAGTGCTGTGAACCGATTTTCCTCTGTCCGTTTGTCTTCAAGTACACATCTTGCAGATAATAATCTCCCTGAACATTCTGTTCAACGTTCAGCATGCATTTCCTGAACAGGCGTGAGCAGGCACAAGACACCTGATTTTTTTTTCTTTTTTCAAAACGCCTGCACCAATCAATCCATGTCTCGAAAATCGACACGCACTCCTCTTAACAAATAAGCATGGCGAAAGCATCAGGAACTTGCCAAGTGTCATGAGGTGGTAAGTGATAATCCGTTTAATCTGACCGACACAGACAACATGTAAGGCAACAAGAATGACCACGAGTCTCCCACAGAAAGAAATGCATGATTGAGCGATGAGAATTGTTTGGTTGACTGAAGTGGTACATAAAGGGTATATTTTGATAATGATTAAACAACTGTCGCACACAGCACTCACTCATGTTGAGGTATTCCTGAACTATAATTCTGTACTCAGACTTTCTAGATGTTCTCTCACAGTATTTGGAGAATGCCCCCTTCCCTGTCCTCTCAACCCCATCCCCACCCTTCATGCCCCCTATTCCGTTTGTGCTCGACATTATACCAGAGTTTACTGAGAATGTGTTGGGACATAGATGGCCTATGATATGTTAGAATTGGATGCCTAAATGTATACATGTTAACATATGTGATTCATCATATTGTATGAAATAGAAAAACATCTTTTTTTATATATAACTTTGATACTCTATCTTATATCTGCTTAAACAAAACAAGTGAGTATTATACCACAGCTTGCTGGGGCAGAGGTTATGTCAGAGTGAGACTCCAGCCACTGTTGAAGTTTGGCTTCATTTTTTTTGGATTTCCTCCGTTTTTTCTTTTCCAGTGTGTTGAAGGTATACATGAAGGGATTAATAGCAGAATTCAAGGGCAGTATAAATATAGCCAGCGCCACGTTCACCTCACACCATGGATGGGAATATCAGCCGATGACAACACCCCACACAGTCCAATGGGAAACCAGCACAGGAAATCTGTCACTGCAACAGTGATCAGTCGCCGGGCTATGTTCATTTCCTGTGATACTTTGGTCGTATTTATCTTGAAAACACTGTCCTGTATTGTCCAGTAAATTAGCGCTTGACCAGCAGAGATAAATATGAAACAGAATGAAGTAAGAACAATGAGGAGACTGAACGAGTATTCTTTTCCTTCAAAATCTTGCTTCGTGACTGGTAGTGGAATACAGATGCCTGTTTGACTGTAAAACTCCCAGTGTGACAGCATGGGGAGTGAAGGCAGCAAAGGCCAGAATCCAACCAACAGACCAAGTCAACACACAGGCCACAGCTGCTGACATTCTCCCCAAATCGCAAGGTGCTGAACGGAAAATGAAGGACCAGAAAACGATCCAATGTAATCAGCCATATAATCAGAGCTGAAACTTCACTGGACAACAGACACAGAGAACCCGGCCACTTTGCAGGCTATACTGTCTTTCCATGCATCATCAGCAAGGAGATATCGGCCACGGAACTTTTCATCAGCTACTCCATGAATGCAATGTAGAACACCCATAAGAAAGTCAGCCAGCGTAAGGTTGAGGACAAACACACTGTATCCAGTGGACAAAGTCATGCTCCTCGACATTGATCGTGTAGAGAAACAAAGACATTGCCGCTGATCGACAGACAAGCGGTCAGCCAAAGAATACCCCGATAGACCCATGATTGTACTAAGTCTTCACAGGAAGAAAATCTCGTCTTTGGGGGCACGACAAGAGATGTCATCAAAATTAGCTGGGAGAATTTTAGGACAACATATTTTATAGTTGTCTGTGGAAACAACACGCAGATGATACAGATCTGTGAACATGTTCAATGGGAAAACGACCACTGGGCTGCCATCCATCAACAGTTCCTTTAGATGGGGTGTAAACCGAAATCCACTGGAACTGATGGTATGAAGAGTGGTAAACGTCATGTTGAGCTTCTGCGTGTGAACGAATGGCGAAAAGACTCGGGAATCAAACACTGTCAGTGCAGTGAATGACAGATCTACTGACAGCAGGTTACTGTGCTGAACAACAAATGATGAATCAGTGTAGAGGGATGTGATGGGATTATGGGAAAGTGACAATGTTCGTAAATTGTACAACACAAGAACAGCAGTCATATTCACGTGCTTCAACTTGTTCTCACTCAGATCTAGATGCATGAGATTTGATAATTTTATGGAAGGGAAGACAGTCAAGGGAACACTGAGCAAGAACAAGATGAACAAGATAGCAGAAGCTGGCTGACATCTGACAGTGTTATTCCAGAACTGGTGCCATTCAAATAGCGGATGTATATGGGAACTGTATCATAGAGAAAGGCTGGTGGCAAAGTAACGTGTGGCCTTGACACAGACAGCCCACAGGACAACTTGTGTCACACACACTACTTCATCATCATGCATTGGACAGTGAGCCAGCCATCACACAGGTGGTCAGTGTGTAGACAGGTTGTGGATGCTCTACACCTGAAGAATCCTGAACATATCATGTCCTCACAGCCATCTTTCGTCCGTACGGTCCATACAGTCGTACATTTCCATTGCATCGTGTGTAGACAGCAGGCAGTCATTGAAGTCACCAGGACAACGGTAATGGTGATCAGGACAGGACTCGTTGGAATACATTTGGGCTGAGTCAAACTTCCCTTGGCCATCAAAGTTGATCAGAGCAGGGGAGGGAAAAAAAAATGGATGTGTTCTATGAACATCCCTGTATGAAGGTACAGCTGTGTTCTTCTGAATGATCCTGACAATGGGGAGTCTGATCACACACCTTACTGTAAGGAAGACACTGACCATTAGTGCATGAGAACGTGTTGATACAAACAGGATGTTTACAAAATGATTCATCACTGTTGTCTTGACAATCGTCTATGAAATTGCACACCAGGGAGTATGAAAGTGTGGTGATGTCACTATTGCAGATAAATGGGGGTATCAACGTGGTGTGATTATCGGGTAAATCTAACTGGTTGTTGTGGGACAAATGATGAAGAAAATGACAAGAGGTATGTTCTTGACCACACACTTTGAACTGATGAAAAACCACACAGCAGAAAAATGTGTAGGTCATGTGACCATCATGGCACAAAGCCATCTGTTCCTTTTGCCATGGCAACACGGACTGAGTGTTGTTAAGTGAAACTGGTTTCATATGAAGTGAGTGTGCACGAGTCTTATTTGTCTGGAATGCACAAACTGTACGGCGAAAGTTTTTTCCATGTTATGACTGTATACACAGTTTTGCCCCTTATAATACTATTAGGTAGAACACTCTGGAAAACAATGATCGAAAGCATTTTTTATGACCATTGTCGTCTTGATGAAGCATCAGCGCGAAAAGTATGATGAAGCGCTATTCTCCCCTGAAGTATTTCATGCCAGTACATAGGAGGCATCGACAGATCATTGGAAGTGACACCAAACCCAAAAACCAGCCAGTTTCTCCCAGCAATCCCCACTGTGTTTAAAACAATGCTAAACCAATCCAACACACACAGAGGTGTCGTTGCAGACCCTCCCAAAGAACGACAGTGCTCATCAATTGTATTGTCAACGTTTCCTTCATCCCTATAGATGGAATCCAGACACATTGCGTTCCAGCGAATAGCACTGTCCACACATGGCTATCATACCCTGACAGTCAGCACTGCTGAAGGGACAGTGTCCTGCTTCATCCCGTCCATCCTCACACTCTGTCTCCAAGTTGCATTCCACGTGGTGATGGAAACTGGAATAACTATCCACAGAACAGTTCCAGAAGGCGCTGGGCAATATGTGAGGGGCTCTACTTTCTGGAAGAAAGGTAAAGAAAAGTCGAAAGCATTGTGTCATGATACAGCTGATTCTCCTGACTCTAAGACTCAGTTTCGTTGCGTTTGTGTGCGCATGGGCAATTAAGTCCAGCGGAATGTCTATCCAATTTCTCAGTTTGCGTTTCTCTTGAAATGTTCATTGCCTGATCAAACTGCCGGAATTGACGATAAAGGGAAACATCAATCCAATCTAACCTGGATTTGAAACTAAGAATGACTGTATGTCTGTGTGGAACAGTTACATTTCCCCACATGAAGTCAGGGCCGTCACCACTCACATTCCCTCTCACTGTCATGTAGCCAGACGACGACGATGTCATTACAACAAGCACGGGTCCGGATTCTTCTTGGATGTTGTCTTCTGCTGTCAGTCACAGAGCATTAGCCATGTGTTGTGAACTGACAACAACATCACACACTGGAAACCCAAGAGGGCACTGGCCAAGTGTAATGAACTGACAACAGTATAAAAACACATGAAACAATTGGGAAAACTTTAAGGTAACTATGTAACAATCAATCAAACAAACGAACAAACAAAAGAAAAGGAAAAAAGACAGAAGAGAAAAAAAGCCAAATGTAGTCTGGATCTGTTTACAAGAAGCTCACATGTGTGTTGTGGTTTCTCTGTGTGGGAAAAAACAATGGGGAGGTAAGCATCTCTATAAAAGAGTTACCAAAGAGGAGCAAGGAAGATGTGATTCAAGTTAGATAAATATTTCCCTGGAAAAACAATTTTAGAAATGGTACGAGACAGAATCGGAACAGTCTGAGTGGAACATGGCAAATACGACGTCTACTCACAAAACTTAAATGCCCAAAAGACAGAGGGTTAAAAGCTACTTATTCAAAGTACTTCAAGGTGATGTGAAAACCATAGCGACAAGAACCTTACTCTGTTTGGAGACACGTTGGCAACGCAATATCAGCCAGGCTTCACCGTGGAAAGGAAGTACGGTGTTTCAACAAGTAATCTAATGAACAGGAATTGCGTGATGTGTGGTGAGTATTCAACGGTAATGAACATGATTATGGAAAGCACATTAGCAGTTCCTGGGCTTGACTATTATTTATTATAGAAACATTACATGGTTGTGTATCACGTGGACGTTTTGACCATTCCTGATTATAAAGGCTGTGACAACTGACTTGAATTAGAGTGAATTCACACATGGACCTTTAACGAAAGATATTCGGAAAAAAAAGACGTAATCTAATACCAATGAATCATACAAAGAACACATAACTTGCTGGATAAACATCTTAACTATGATATAGATAAGAATGTGTTTAACACCAATAAATCAGAAATACTTCAGAGCTGCAGATTTCAGAAATTAGATAAAAGCTTGTTCATTATCCCACAATTGAAGAGACACAGACTGCATATAGGCATAGAGAACATAAATTAGAAATTCAAAAGTGGGCTTTGGGGTGGGGGAGCTGGAGTATGACGATGAAGTATTAGATGTTTTCAGAGATGACGGTCTTTTTCAGAAACAACGATATAATTTGAGGATTGGTGATAAAGACCGAAAAAAAGGGGGGGGGGGGGGGGGGGGGGGTCAAAAAGAAAACAAAAACAATGCACAACGTTTCGACTCTTAGAGTCTTTTTCAAGTGACATGAAACGACAGTACACGCAAATTTTTCTGTGTTAATGACGTAAAGAACGGGGAGACGCAGATAAAACAACAAAGACGTCACAATAAATTTTGACGTGACAAGAACTCAAAAACACACACACCCACACACACACACACACACACACACACATAAAATAAATAAAATAAAATAAATAAAGGAGGCTGGGTAGACACAGGCTAAGAAAGGTGAGTGAATGGAAATCAGAGGAAATCTGATTTGAAAGGCATCACCCACCCCCACACACCTATATTAGAGAGAGGGGGGGGGGGAGAGGGGGAAGGAGAAAGAACGTTTACATCTCATAAAGATATGCATGCCTTAGGGTGTCTAGGCATATATATGATATAAACATATACAACCGCAAACCATTTTTTCAACCTCAAAAATTTTTGAAAAAAAACAGGGTAGGGTAGTGCTGAAGACCACAAACAAGCTATGTACCCTATCCTAGCTGCCGGCATGTTTGAAAAAAAAAAAAAAAAAAAAAAAAAAAAAAAGGAGGACCTCCAACGGTCATTCAGGCAGGCATATCAGGCTACTACAATGGCGACTCCTCCACCTCAGTCCTTGATGTTCAGTCCATGGGGAGTGAGCGTCCCTAGCCTAGAGATCAGAGATGATTCAAGGAATTTACGGTGTATGGCATCTGAGTGGTTTTGGTGAACAGCAGAGACTGACATATGAAACACGTTATGTCCAGGGCTATTGAAATGTGTACCTACGGGGGGTGTCCCTATTCAGGTTGACAGCCTGGAGGTGTTCCCTGAATCTGTCATCCCAGGGTACGGTAGGTCTCACCACAGTAGAGTTTGGAACAGAGGCTGCATGAAAAGATGTACACAAGGTTGGAAGATCGCAAGTGAAGGGGGATCTGATGGTGAAACTTTTGCCTGATGGGCCCCTGAAGGTGTTAGTGGTTGTATTTAAAAGGGGCAGGTTTTGCATCGGGGTTTGTTGCAGCGGTGGTTTCCTGGTGGAGAGCTGCTTGGTGAGTCTTTGTAAGTGGCTCGTACTAGATGATCCCTGAGGTTGGTGTCACGCAGGTATGCCACTAGTGGGGGTTTGTCGAAGGTGGACTTGAGTTTTGGGGTCTTTCTGCAGGATGTCAAAGTTTTTCACAAGGATGTTTTTAACTGGGAGGTTGTGTGGGTGGTAGGTCAGAGTAAGGACTGGTCGGTCTGACTGATCTTTGTTCTGAGATGGGGTCATGGCCTGAGATCTGGGGGTGCGAAGGGCACGATTGGCGGCATCGATGATGACTGCTTCAGGGTATCCTCGCCTTCTGAAGAAGGAACACATCCAGTTGACCTGCAGTTTGAAGTCATCGTCATTGCTGCACAGTCTTCTGAGGCGACAGAATTGAGAGTAAGGGATACTCTTCTTGGTAGACTGTGGGTGGCTGGATGTGAACTTGAGGTAAGAATGTGAATCAGTTCTTTGTAGAATACTGATGTTTTCAGTTGATCTGTGCTGGTGATGGACACTTGAAAGGATATGAAGAGAGTATCTGCTCCTCCATGAAACCCACAAAGAGGCATGCGTAACTCGGCCCCATCTTGGTGCCCATAGCACATGTGTTATAGAGAACTGTTATAGAGGACACCAATCAATCTGTAGATCTGAAGTTTTTTAACATTTAAAAGAGAATGAAGCTGCCTTGTATAAAGGACTGTCAGTAGAGAGGAAACAATGCTTTTAGAAACTTTACTGGCTTTCATCCACAGAGCGTCTAGAGCTCAACACAGTCATCCACAGAGCAGTCTAGAGCTCAACAAGTCATGACACACTGTTCTAAATCCATGAACGACTCAAAAATGTGTAAAGTGGGATGTGAAGCCCAGCTTAGCACACAGCAGTGTGCAGCCTTCCATTCATTCGAGGGACTGACATGGATGTACTGCCCTGGACATGTAGGTATCAAAGAAAATGAGAAAGCAGACCTCTTGGTAGGCATGGCAACGATAAGAACTGATTACAGTCGGCCGCTCTGATGCAATAAGAAATCTTTAGAACCACCTGACCAAACCAAATCAAAGTCACATTACCAAATAGCATCTTTCAGAGCTCAATATCAAAGGAAGAAGAAGCTTCACACTCAGACTTGAAGGAAGAGCAAGAAACATCACCAACCAAACACGCGTCTGAAAAATTTCAAGGCGAACATTTCTAAGGGTCCTAGAGATTGGGGCAGACTCATACTGGGCCTTTCCAATGGCAGACACAATTGACCAGGATTCCTACGCCAACATGGTGGATTGCTTCAATGTACATGTTTAGCGCTCATTGAAAAATCCAGTAAGTTCATACGACGTACAAAATGGTTAAAACAAGAGCAGCCACAAAGAAAGAAAAGAAAAAATGCTCAACAAAAAGTAAGTTCGATCCTTGTGAATGTTCTCGGCTTGAATCGCAATCTGAATCTCCGACTCGGAACGAGCAGGCATCTAGCCAAACGAGCAGCCACAGTACATCAGACCCTGCAACGGTTGGTGAAATTCCTTATAAAAATACTAGTCGGTCTGAAAGTTCCTTGGAAATTCTGACGTGTACAATTAAAATGCTCTGCACAGAATTTCGGCCTTAGAAAAAGAAAGTAGAGGAGCTGACAAAAGATAACAACAAAAAATGGAACTACACGCGGGGGCTGTTAGACGAGCCGAAAACAAAAAACAAGCTGAAACTGTAAGTGTTGGAACACAAACACAATAGTTTCAACAACAACATCTTCCAACTCAACCTCAAACGCAGCAACATACCAACATATGCTGACAAGGTGAAGTCTCCGGCTCACAAAAAACAACCTATTTCAACAAAAACTCCCCTCACAGTCAGTGACACAAACAGCAAAAGAAAAACCATCTGAGCAAACAAAAAAGGAACAGTTGGCTGACGTCAAATCTATTGGCATCAAGTCCGATGACGCCAAAAAGGTACATTCTGACTCTATTCCCAATGTTCTTTCTTTTTTTTGCACGACTCTGTTATGTCAAGAGTCAACGCTAGGCGCCTGGGAGAGGCCTACGGACTTAAAATTGTCTCCAAAAGAGCTTTCAAGATCTCAGACTGTGAAAAAGAACTTGAAAACATTGGTTCAGAAGTTCCGGTTGATTGTGTGATACTGCATACTGGAATAAATGATTTGAAAAGTACTGACCTGGAGTTACAGCAAAAAAGATGATTAGTGTTGTCAACAAAAGCAAACAGCAATCTCCGAAAACAAAGGTCGTGGTAAGCAATGCAACGCCAGTCAAAGATCAGATTCTGGAGGGGAGATGACAACTATTCAACGCTTTGCTGTTTTTCCGAATTTCCTCGTCATCAGACATCTCTTCTCTCTCATGAGAACCTTGATCCACTCAACAACCGGCTCATGAGGGATGCCATCCACCCCGTCTGACAGAGGTACCAGCATCCTCGCCGGAAATCTGGGGCGGCATGTCCATCGTCTCTTTTGGCAGAAACAACGCCGGAGACATCACCAGAATCAGACACGCGGGAGAGGCGCCTGGGACCACGAGCCATTCCCCCCACCTCCTGCTGGTCGTGTCGGAGCTCCCGGTCCGTGGCTTTTCCATCCTCGTGCAGGGGACACATGGGACTCTTCAGCTGGCAATTCGTCCTTGGTGACTTTTCAACTTTCACTTGCCATTTGATTCTGTTAACTATGCCTTATGAAAACTTCCAATGATAATTTATTACTATTTTCAATGGAACTGTCGGTCAATATCAACAAATCTCTTACACTTTGAAAATCATATATATATATCAACATGATTATTCAGTGCTAGCATTACAATCATTGAATGTAGATGTTCATAAGCTACCGAAAATACGCAATTTTTATTATCCACCTTGTATAATTATAGGAATGATGGTAAAAAGATTCAAACCGCCATTTATGTGAGAAGAGATCTAAATTATTGTCCTCTGAACCCTCCTATTCCACTAATGCTAGAAGCGTATCGTAAGAAGTTCAGGACATGAAGAAGGAGGCCAGGGAGACTTGATTTTTGGCAATTTCTTGATCGTCTTAAATTATGCTTTAGTCATTGGTGTGTGGCCGCCGGCAAAGATGAGACTAAGGCAGAAGACCTTAAAGACCTCAGACTTTTTGAGGAGCAATTGATATGGTACCTTTACACCTGATTTCGTGACAGAGGTACGTCGCGCTTCCCCTGGGAACGCGAGAGATGCTGACATTGGAGACAACCCGTCTAACGGAGGCATGGCGAATGGGGAGAGAGAGTAAGGGACCGTTACCTCAGTAACACGTGAGCAAGACACCAGAGTCAAGTCATCCGGGCATGGAGATCAGGACCAGCCCACCGAGGTCAAAGACCCCCGTCGTTGGCAAAGGTACAGGATCGCCACGACAGGCATCCAACAAGCGGTTAAGGGACCACCGAAGCAGGGGTTAATGTGCTTTGTATGTGGAGGTCGGGGACACTTCGCTCGCAATTGCCCGACTCCTCCTGATGGCCAGATCCGGTTTGTCAGCATGACGAAGGAGCACCTACTTATGCAGAAGTCTCACCGACGCTATGTGTGCCTTGCTCTAAGAAGCCCTTCAACCCCAGATGCAAAGTCAGGGTTGGCGGCGGAGGGTATCCGCGACACTGGTGCCTCGCACATTGTAGTTGCTGCCAGACTGGTTCCGGTGGAGGCATACCGGGGCAACACGGACGGTGGTACTGGCTGAGTCCCGCTGCAGAAGTGTACTGCCCGTAGCTTGTGTATATTTAGATACGCCCTTCTTGGTTGGCAGAGTTGAGGTTTTTGGTGATGGAAGACCCGGTTGCGATGTGCTAGTGGCAACTAGTTCGTCGTGAGGGAGGGTCAGATCCCGAAAGAGTCCCGAAAGAGACACAATGAATTAGTGAAGGAGGATAAGCCCCAGGATCCTCAGGTCGATGTGCTTACACGGGCACAGAACGAAGTGACGACAATGACTGTACACTGTGGAGTACCAGAAAACGTGGTTTGCCTCATTCCCATATTCTGGTCTGGCAGAATCCAAACAACAAGATACGGCCAAAACGACATTGATCTTGCTGTCTGGTGGGAAATCCCAAACTCACAAGAGAGCCCTGAGCTGCACTGTATGGCCCATAGCACACACGATCCATGGGCCCTGTGAATCTTCAACCCAAGGAGCAGCTGCATGGACAGAGAGACCAGGTCATGTACTAAAAACTACCCCAAGGTCTTCCAAAGGGTCACAGAGCAGGGTGAGAAACAGCTACCCCAAGTACAGGAGATGCGAGGAGCCTGATGGAGGACACATTATTGGGACTGTGAAGCTTGGGCAGAGAGAAATCATCGTCACCAACCAGTGGGTTTCCCGTACAACCCTTACCTCCTACACCAGTGCAACCAAACCAGTGGGTTGTCCCCCACAACCCTTATCTCCTACACCAGTTCAACTGCCACATCAATGTGGAAATATGCAGTAGCATAAAAATCCATCAAGTACGTCCTGAAGTATGTCCACAAAGGTACAGATCAAGCCGTCTTCCAACTCCAAGCAACTCAGGCAGGTGAGGAGCAGCTCATAACCCCCAGTCGTTGACGAGATCCCAAATGTACCCAGAATGCCCGCTACGTTGGCAGCATCGAGGCGACTGGAGACTCCTGGGATTTGACCTGCATGAGCGCCACCCCCATGGTGCAGAGACTAGCTGTCCCCTTGGAGAATGGACACGTCTACTTCAATCCACCACAACGCAGCGCAAAGAGCAGAAGACTCTCCCCCAGAAAACACCCTTACCACCTTCTTCAGCCTATGCTCTCAAGACCCTGCAGCACGAGAGCTGAAGTATGCGGAGGTCCCTGAGCACTTCACATGGATGTCCACTCAGAGATGTGGAAGAAACGACAAAGGAGGCACTGCAATTGGACGATTGTAAAGTATCAATCCTCGCCAGGGGTGAGTGCTACTTCTGAGACTTCTACTCAACGTTGTGAAAGGACCCCGTCGTACGAGGACTGAAGACTGTCAACGGCTATGTACACAACACTTTTTCAAGTGTTTTGCATTGCTCTTGGACTCCTAGAAGATGACTGCCATCTACAACTTGTCCTTGGAGAAATAATGATAATCATCATCATCATCATCATCATCATGATCATGCATACTTATATATAGCGCCTATTCTCGGCTAGGTAGTGCCGACTGAAGAGCTGCCAGCTGGCGCTTCATTCAGTCGTTTCCCGTGTCATCCAGTCAATATCGTTCATATCGTTCACTCAAGTTCCTTACTTCCCTTCATTCTTTCCATTTTTTTCTCACGCAGGTGCATGCTATGTGTAACGTGTCCATCCATACCAACGGCCAAACTGGAAAAAAAAAATTAATCCCGCTTCCCAGGACGCCTCTGTCTTCCAGGACCCCGTGCTGCGTGAATCTTCTGTATCCTCCTGTGGCTTGGACCCCATACCCGTAACCTGTGGACCTCTCGGACCATCTTGCGAATAAGTGTCCTCTTCCAAGTTCGATGATGAAAAAAAAAAAAAAAAAAAAAAAAAAAAAAAAAAAAAAAAAAAAAAAAAAACAACAAAAAAATAAAAAAAAAAAAAAAAAACACAACACAAAAAAAAAAAAACAAAAAAACAAAACAAAAAAACACAAAAACAAAAAAACCAAAAAAAAAAACAAAAAAGCAAAAAAAAAAAAAAAAAAACAAAAAACACCAAAAACCAAAACACACAACAGAAAAAAAAAACAACAACACACACAAAAAACAACAAAAAACCAACAAAAAAAAAACAAAACCACCAACACACCAAACCACCAACCCCCCCCCACCCAACAACACCACAAAAACCCAAACCCACCAAAACCCACACACACCAAACAAAAAAAAACCCCCACCCACCCACAACCACAAAAAACCACAAAAAAACACAAAACCAACACACAAACCCAACCAAAAACAACACTACCAAAACAAAACACCACCACAAACACATACAACCTAAACAAACCAACCACATCAAACCACCAAATAACAAAACAACCACCACCCCAAGCCCAATAACACAACATACACAACCATCCACAACAAACATAATCACCAATTACACACCAAAACCCATACACCTCACACACACCAAAAGCCAGCCCAACACAAAGAACACAACAGAACAACCGGAAACAACCACCCACCCTATACCAAAACACACCCCAAACGAACCCCACACCACCAAAACAACCCTCAACCACCCCACACCCCGTGTGCGGCCCGGCCCGCAAAACCAAAAACCACAACACACACCCCACAAACCAACAACCCCCCACCAAACCACACACACACAAAAACACAAACAACAACCACCACATTTTTTTTTTTTTCACCACCAACCCAATTTTTTCACACCACCCACAACACAACCCACCACAAACAACACACCACCACACACGCCCCAAACCAACACACACCCCACAAAAACAACAAAACAACACCGCCCCCCACCCCCACCTCCTTTTTGCCCGGTTATAATGCCCCCCCAACCCCCCCAGGGGGCCCCACAGAACCCCAAGGTTCCCCCCCCGTTACACCCGCCCCCCCCTTTTCCTTTTTCCCCCTCCAGCCCCAAAACACCAAAGCCCCAACCCAACACAAACACACCACACCCAAAAAAAAACAATCCACACCCAACACCCCCACCAACCACGTGCACACACACCCCAACACCCCAACCACACCAACACACAAACCAAAAACCCAAACACCCACCACACACAAAACCACCCCAAAACAACCAACACACACACACTCCAACCCTGGCCTCCTTGTTAATTTGCCAACCCCCAGGGGCCACACCCCCGTGGTTTCCCCCCCCCCCCCGTAACACGGCCCCTTCCTTTTCCATCAGCCCCAACACAACACACCCCAACACACCACCCACACAAAAAACACACCAAAACACGCCCCACAAACACCAAGCACCAAACACACACACAACCAACCACCCCCCACCCACAAAAAAAAACACCAACCCAACAACCACCAACCCACCACTCCCACAAAAACACAAAACCCCAAACCCCCTGTCCCTCCTCCCCCCTGGCCCCCTGTAATATGTTCACCACACCCGGGGCCCCACCACCCATCCCCCACGGTGTCGTTAAAAGACCCTTTCTGTTTTTTCTCGCCTTCACACAAACAAACCAAAACCCAACAAAACAACACACACAAAACACCCCCACAACCAAAACCACCAAAAACAACCCACACACCAAACACAAACAACCCCCCACCAAAACCCACCCCACCCCCCCCACCCCCACCCCCCCACCCCAAACCCCACCCAACCCCCCTCCCCCCACACCCCCCGCACCCCCCCCACCCCCCCCCCCCCCCCCCCCCCGACCCCCCACCCCCCCCCCCCCCACCCACCCCCACCCACTCTGGGCAGCAGCTGATGACCAGCTGAAGAAGCTGACAGCTGACCAGAGAGACGTGTACCACAGCTTCATGACCCATGGTTGAGCAGAGGCAGGACCCACAGCAAGCAGCAACATAATGTTCCTTGATGCTCCAGGAGGGACAGGACAGACCTTCATCTGAATCTTATCCTGAACAGGATCCACTCCAAAGGGAAAGTAGTGCTTGCCTTGCCACTGCTTCCAGTGGCATTGCCTTAATCTTTTGCCCGGGGGGCGGTCAGTGCATAGCATTTTCAAGGTCCCCGTAATGTGGAAAAGCAAGAAACACCAACCTGCTCTGTCAAGCGTGGGTCAACTTTGGCCAAAGTCATCAAAGAGCTGCAACCGTCATAATTGAGGGAAGCTCCCATCACCCACAAAGGTGTCTACGAGGCCATGGACTCGACGCTGCAGGACATCACCTAAGTGCACAGGCCAATTGGAGGCATCCCAACGCTGTTCTGTGAGGACTTCAGGCAGATCCTCCCTATCGTCCTCAATGGCACCAGAGCCAACATTGTCAGTGCCTGTCTGAAGAAGTCCTACCTGTGGCGGAGCATGGCTGTTAAACACCTAACCACCAACATGAGAGCCCACCTGTCTGGAAATCCCCAGACAGCCAGCTTCGCCAAAACTTCTGCTTGACATAGGCAAGGGTGCCACTGAGCCATCAGAGTTTCCAGATACTATATCGATCCCACCAGCACTATGCCAGTTTTCAGATAGCCAGGAGGATCTGATAGAAGCAGTCTACCCAGACATCTTCATACTCACTGTGCAGACTCAGACTGGTTAGTGGAAACGGCCATGATCTCCTGAACGAGACTGTCAAAAGGCCGTACAGAAAAACCGTAGATGACTTCCCTGGAGAGGAAAGTCTGTACAGATCTGTTGACACGGCCAAAGAATGATGATGAGGCAGCCCTTTATCCACAAGAACTCCTGAACTCCATTGATATTTCTGGACTTCCACCGCCTGAACTGTTGCTGAAATCTGGAGTCTCCATCATCATTCTCTGCTCACTGGACCCCGCCAAAGGTGACCAACGGCGCCTGATGTGTCATCACCAGACAGCACAGGAACGTTGTAGAAACGAAAATATCCTGTGGCCCCTACAAAGGTGAACTGATGCTGCTCCCCAGAAATCCTCTGGAACCCACGGACTCACCCCTGCCATTCCAGTTCTGACAGCTTCAGTTTCCCATGAAACCAGCTTTCGCTCTGACGATCAACAAGAACCAGGGTCAGACATTCAACCCTTGGGGCAGACCTGACCGTTCCGTGTTATACACATGCAATGTTATACGTTGCAGTATCACGAACTGGAAGCGCAGAAACACTGACTATACTTGCGCCAAACAGGGAGAGACCAGAAATGTTGTCTACCCAGAGGCCCTCCAATAGACATGATACATCGTGAAAATGCACATTTTTTTACAGAGTTGTAATGTTTGAGTTGGGTTTAACGTCCGTGCCCAAATCAAGGATATGCAAACGGCTGGTCCATCACATTAGCCTGACACCTGCGGGGCCAGCGTAGATATCGAGGGTGAACTATGGTCATTTTAGCTGGAAACATTCCACGTGAAAATGGTTCCAAGGCCAAGCCGGGATTCGAAACCACGACCTTTGGATCATGAGTCAAGCACCTAATCCACTAGGTTATGGCGGCCCCTACAGAGTTGTCATTTTGGAGCACGTCAATGGAGGAATTGAGAATGGATCAGTTAATTCACAAAGAACAGGCATCCCTTTATCGACTGGGACTGTGTATCGCATTACGAAAAAATTCGTGAGGGAAAACAGATTGAGAGGCAAGAAGGTGGAGTGGGGCGTCCAAAGTAATTGAGTGAGGTAGACAGGAGGAGGCTGGGGCATTGGTTTGGCATGGGAAAAATGAAACAAACCAAGCTGAATTTTAGTGTATGTTTTTTAAGTGGTGAGAGAGAGGGATGGCCAGAAAATTATTGTACAGATATACCCGAGCGAAGTATATATATATATATATATACTATATATATTATATATATATATATATATATTATATATATATATATGTGTTGTGTGTGTGTGTGTGTGTGTGTGTGTGTGTGTGTGTGTGTGTGTGTATATATATATATATATGTGTGTTGGTGTGTGGTGTGCGCGCGCGCGCGCGCGCGCGTAAAATATGTGAAAATGGATATAGATGAAATACCATAGATTATGGTGTAGATTATACAAGATGTTGTCATATAATCGGAAAAAACTGATTCGTCTTCAAAAGAAATATAAAGTCTTAAATGTAAATGGTTTCTACTCTGTGTGGGGAAAACATACTATCTGTGAAATATATATCATCAACAGCTCATATACAATGTCATTCACCCTTCAGACACTCAAACCATCTTTCTTTCTTTTTTTTTTCTTTTTTTTTTTCTTTTTTTTTTCACAATCAATTTTCATTTTCACACCTCAACTCTTTTCCTTCCCTCGCGGGCATTTACAGTTTAGGCACTGGTGACCACACTGTCACTGAGGTCTTGATGCCACGGTAGATGAAGCTCCGAACAATACCAAATCAATAATGTCACTAAGTTTAACACAAAGTCACTGATTTAAAAACACCGTAACACAAACTGAAGACGACGAAGGGCTCAGCAGCTCAGCAGATCTCAACAGCAAGAAGGGAAGCTTCGACGTTCGAAGGATGCTCTCGACCCCTCCGGTCGTCCGTGACGATGACCTAGAGGTCAGCTACACCGACGACAGAAGCCAAGGCAATACCCGGTACGATGCCCCAGACCGGAGGATGCAGCACAACACAAAAAAAAAAAAAAAAAACCATGTCGATACCTGGAAATAAAATAATTTCATAACTACTCTGACTCGCAATTGATTATCTAACTTTACGCACACCAAAACCATAACACATTATCTTCGCAATTCCACTTTCGATCAAGGCATTCAAGCCGTCAAACTAACTACAACCCAACCTAGCCCTCACAATTCCATCAAACAATACCTAAATCAATCTACAATATCCAGAAAAACAAAATGCACAAAAACAAACAGTTATTAACTTCCAATTATAAACACCTTAACTTTCTCCTTATTCTACAATATCAAAATCAAACAAAATCAATTAATAATACTATCCATATGACAAACCACCCTTCACATGCCACCCTACCAACATCATATTATATCACATCCCAATTAACATACATCAAATAGTATATACCCAAATAAAACCACATAATGCCATATATAAATTACTGTTTTCTTTTTTTTTTTTTCTTTTTTTTCTTTTTTTTTCTTTTAATGGCATATAAAAAATGCCACATAATTCAACACCCAGTACACAACACCGGAGAGCGGGAAAGCGCTCGCCGCCGCTGAACTAGTAACGCAAACCCAAACAAACATACTAATAAAAGCAGAGCGACGGGACGGCGCCCCCCTGCTGGGCCATACGTGATTAAGCATACGCCTAATCAATTTCAACTTGCAATAATCACCGAAAAACACAACATAATAAAAACACGACCCCCGCGCATACCGACATTCGACGCGCGCGCGCAGATGACAACAAACCTCTCACGACGCCTCCCTCTCACTCCTTCCCCCCTTAACTACAAGCCAGCGCGATTTACGGCTCCGTAAATCCTCTATATTTATTTTTTTTTCACACTAAACTAAATCACACCTTCAACACATTTCAACCCCAAAATCCTCTACCTTCACTCCCTTCTTTAACGAACAGCCCGCCCCTCGCTTCTCACCTGGAGTTACGATGACGACGAAGACGACACAAGACGAACACCCGCCAAAGCAGCACACCAGGCCGGGGAAACCCGCGCTCCCTTGAAATGCGTGGAAGCTGTAGGCAGACACCGAAACACCGAATACTTCTCCAAGGAACTCCGAGCTGTCACCAGGACCCGCCGATGGACTTCCAGGCAGCCCACTAAACCCAGTGGCAAAACTGCCTCACCAGACACTGGATCAGACCTCCGTCTCGAGCTAGGAGTCGCAAACAACTGAACTAGATAGTCAAAAAGACAGACGACACCTAGAGGTGACAGACACCATGAAACCGACAAGGCCACTCCCTGACTGCGACCAATCGTCTATAGGTTGCCCAGGGAACGACACGACACGACTCCAGATAAGGGGCATGAATATCGACAATCGTATACAAACTCAAAACACTAACTTGCTCAAAGACCAATCAACAATCAGTCACCCAAAATACCAACACCACACTTCTAAATATAGGAACACTGTGTATCGGCACAGACTCCAAACCACCAGTTCCTCCAATCATCAATCAATAATCACTAACAGCCTATACCCAAGGCCAAATATGGACCTAACCATATCCAAATACCAATCTCCAATAACTCAGCCAATCATCAAAAAAACATCAAAACCACCAAACCACAACAATCACAAAAATAGATAACGGCCAATATAAGCACAACCTGCACCCTTTTTGGTCGATAATCTACCTACAATAACTCGACCAACCACACACACACACACACACACACACACACACACACACACACACCACACACCACCCACACACACACACAAACGAAATAAAATAAAACACACATCATAACTCCAAAATATCGACATGGGGGGGGGGGGGGGGGAGAAAAACTAACCACTGCAACCCACTCCGCCAAGCACAATTATGTCCCTTTGAATGCCCGTGCGTGACAGTCATGCTCTGATGTTTCCAAGATCCCCTTATTGAGCATGCCCATTAGATTCTTTAGCTTCAGTTTGAAGACTTGGGCCACGATATTAGGGCGGTCATGTGCAGCCTGTCCTGGAAGCAGGTTGTCGCCGATGTCTGGCCAGTTGGGGCTGCACGTCATGTGATGAAAAGATCAGCACAGCCGTACCTGCGTACGTAGGCCATGGCGTCACTTTGCTTCTCATGCATGTAGCATGGACCACCAGTAAACGATGAAGGCAGCACGATTCTCTGTCCCACGCTTTGCGGGTCCCTATCATTGGCAAAGAGAGCGTCACGCGGTTCCTGGTAGCTATCGGCTCGCAGAGACTGTTGTTCTCTTTTGATGTGCTTGAGCTGCTCCGTCTCTATTTTGCAGCACCTATCCACCAGAAGCTGCTGGAACAACCTGCTGTACTTCAAGACGTGGTTTTCTGGGCGGACTTGGATGTGGAAAGAATAGTACTGCTCTTGCGTTATCCTTTCGCCCATTTCTGCAGTAAGATAAACACTGTACCCATCCGTCCCATAGACAAAACTCAGAGGGTATTGCAGAGCATCATAACTTCGGGGTATTTCTGAAATTCTCTGCAGACTGCCATCTCTTAGTCTAAGGACTATGTTCCGGTTTTCCGTGGGCTCATTGTCCATGAGGATGGCAATCTCAGACGACTGCTGCTGGTTGTATCCCCTGGCATCCTCATGGCGTGGCCTCGTGTCCTGCCGGAAACCACCTTCATGGCTGAATGGTTGTCAGCGAGTATGTCTCTTGTGTCTTCAGCTGTTGTACGTAAGTGTTGTGTTCGTGCAATATGTTGGTCAGAGACAAGAGCAGCTCTCTCTGTCCAGAGTCTCTAGCTGTTGTCGCAGAGACACCTCCTGCTCCTGACTGTCTACAAAATAAACTTGCAATAGCTTGGGCTGACACCAGGTGGTGGAGAATCAAACTGCCAGTTCTGTGGTTTGACCTGGTCTTGTATGCGTAGAGTGGGATTCCAGCCTGGAGGCTTCTATCTCTGTGGCCAAAGCTTGTCATCTGGAAGGCGTTTGTTGTAGGCTCTGATGTTATTACGGAATCTCGCACACCTAACCGAAGTTCCATTGAGGAGATTTAGGAACAATGGTGGAGGTTCCGGAAAGGCAGGCCAAACAACAGAGCTTTCCTGAACAGCAAAGTCCTTTGGGCCCATCTCTTAACTTAAAAGCTTGGCACGTACACTGATGTGACATTTCACCAATGTTGAACACATTTTTGATGTTTGAGGCATCGTACAGGAGAAATACGCCTATTGTAAGCTTGCGTTCACGCCTGCGAGCGGCAGCTGTAGCAGCTCTGTTGGCGTTCAGTCTGCTTGCTCGAGCAGGCGGTCTTCACCTTGGCGAG
>JADBJO010025597.1:12500-23601 GCA_016801955.1 Conus betulinus
TGTGTGTGTGTGTGTGTGTGTGTGTGTGTGTGTGTGTGCGTGCATGCATACGTGTGTGTGCGCGCGCACGCGTGCGTGCGTGCATGTGTGTGTGCGCGTGTGTGTGTGTGTGTGTAGAGTTCTGTTTAATGTGTTGTCAGATATAGTTTGTAGACGACTAATTAAGGGAATTTTCACAAAATTATCACAATATGTCATCAAGCACGCACTCACACACACACATACACACACGCGCGCGTGCGCGCGCGCGCGCACGCTCGCACACACACACACACACACACACACACACACACACACACACACACACACACACACACACACACACACAGTGAACCAAACACACATGCACAACCAAACACCCACACACACATACACACAATCAAACACCCCCACACACATACACACACCAAACACACACACACACACACACACACACGCGCGCGCGCGCGTGCGCGCGCACGCACGCACGCACACGCACACACACACACAACCAAACACACACACATACACGCGCGCGCGCGCGCGCGCGCGCACACAACACACACGCACACACACACACACACACACACACACACACACACACACACACACACACAAGGCGTGGGGAGGGTTGCTATCTATTGATCAAGCACCACTGTCCCATTGGTTTCTGTCAAAACGGTTCATTTTTGTCTGTGTGAGTGTTTAACAGAGAGAAATGAAACCATTTCAGAAAAACTACACACACACACACACACACACACACACACACACACACACACACACACACACCTACGGGGGTGAGGGTGGCGTGGGGTGGGGGTGGGGGGGACTGGGTTGGAGAAGACAGGGGCTGTTGGATAGTGTAGTGTGGAGGTAGAAACAACATGGAGGGTGGGATCAGAGAGAAACATCTAAAATGCTCGTAGTGAATGAGTGTGTGTGTGTGTGTGTGTGTGTGTGTGTGTGTGTGTGTGTGTGTGTGTGTGTGTGTGTGGGGGTTGTGTTATTGTCTTTGTTGTTTCTTATCCAGTTGAATGGCTGTTGACACTAGTAATATCAAAGAGGTGTGTGTGTGTGTGTGGTGTGTGTGTGTGTGTGTGTGTGTGTGTGTGTGTGTGTGTACATGTGCGCGTGTGTGCGTGTGTGTGATTGTGTGCGCGCGCGCGCACGTGCTTGTGGACTGGGATTTCTCGGAGTTTACTTTGCCGATTCCAGTACAAGATTAGCGGTTGATTCTGTGGCTGGTTTGATGACTGAACACTATTCATTAATCAAATAAAACAATAAATATTTACAGATAACAAATAGAGAAGTAAAAGAAAATCTATTGATCAGTCAGTCAGTCGAGCAGTTTTAATAATCAGTCACTTGGATACTCGTCATCCATCCCTTAATGTAATGTAAAATCTGTCTGTGGTTGCTCTGGCAGCGACTTCGAACAGTTCATGTTGTCCTCACTGGCGAAAAAGTAAAACGATGGCACTTCACTTATGAGTAGCCACCAGCAATTTTTTTTCCAGTGTACGCAGGCCGATACTCCTGTGGACACTCCCTGTATAGACAGGCAAGGATTGATCCCATCTACCCAACAGAGGGAGTGGAGTTTTGTGTGTATGGCCGTTCATTTTTTATCCCGCCATTAAAGGAGCTATACTCCACCTTCGGGGAAGGTGCATGCTATGTTTAACGTGTCATCCATACCAAAGGCTAAACTGGCCTTCTCGTCCATAAGCTGGTGATGGTATTGTACGTGTGTGCAAGATGTTATGCATGCGCGGAACCTCTGTTTAATAGTCTCATTCGAAGGACTACATGGGAAATGGAGTCAGAACAAATGTTAACTCCGAGGGAAAAAATCCCCCTGTACAGAGAGGCCCAGTGGGAGATTCGAACCTGCAACCCCAGGAACACTTAGATTACGAGTCCAGTGCTCTACCACTGAGCTATTCCGGCTCCCACTTCATTTATGAGCAGCCACTCGTAATGAACAAAAAGACTTGCAAACTGCAAGGTTCCTTTTGGCAAGATTTCCGCCCCCTTCCCCTCTGTCAGACTTTATTGTCTCAAAAGTCAGGAAAATTACATTGGGAAGAGAAAAATATATGTTGCAAATAATTCATTTTTTTCCCATCTTCATCAGTACATGTTAAAGCTGTTGTACTGGATTCTCATGGCATTGTATGCTCCCATAGCACTTAAGAACGTTGTCAATATTTAATGCATCTATATATGCTCTGTGGATCTTTGACGTCACGAAGCTCTTTACTGTAGAGAGCAGAGGAGGCCTGCTCATACGGCAGGCCACACGCCCACCATTTGGATTTGGCAGTGAAAAACGATATAATCCATGTCAGTGTTCTGAGGCCTACCATCAATTGTGAGCCAGCATGTAACGTTCAACTGATCATGGATCAAAAGAACAAATAAGGGAAAAACTCTCCCCTTTATTCGTCATTTCCTTTCCGGTCTTCGTGCTTTGTTTTTCTGAAAAATGTCATCACTGGCCTTTCTCACTTTGTCCTCATGGTCATCGCTGACCACGTTCCCATCCTTCGTTTCTCTCACTGTCTTTATCAGTCATTTTTTTTCTACATGCCATTTAACCTTTCCTTGATGTGTAAGCTGTGTCCCTCCTCATTCGCCCTCCCCCCCCCCCCCCCCTCTCCCACCTCCTCCCCCCCTCATCCCCCCCTCACCATCCCTCAAGGCAACGTTCATACTCACGACTGTCGTGCGGACCAGGAAAATAGCACGCATGTGGAGAAAAGGCGTTCATACTGATCCTCGCATTCTCTGTCATGTGCGGCTGCTTGAGGGCTAGACACCGCTGGTTTTCTGGTCAACATGGCGCTGATGAGGCGACAGAAACTCATTTGGTGGTGGTGGTGGTTGTGGAGAAGAAGAAACATGAAGCATCGAATAGCTGACCGACTTTCGGTGCATCCAGTAGACAGATCACGAAAGGTGCATGGCAAGTATTATCATTTGATGCGTGAACTGGCGGGATTGAAAAAAAAAAAAACGGCCATACACACAAAACTCCATTGCCTGTACAGGCAATGTCTCCAGGAGTATCAGCCTGCGAACGCAGAAGAAAGGAAGAAAGAAAAAGAAAGATGCGTGAACTGCTGGCAGATGAAAAGAAATCTGTGGAATATCTGTTGAAATGGTTTTTTGCCGGACTTGTCCCAAAGAAATAGTCGATTTCTGACGGCAGCAATCAATTTGTCGTCGTCCAGCTTGAGGTATACCAATGAAACGAAAAATCTGAGTACAGGTCCTTGATGCACGCACGCACAACATCGTGTCAGTAGGAACGCCCAGAAGAACGCTGCCACGGACGAAAAGCATGAAATGTTTGTTCTGTCCTTGTCATGTTGCCCGTGGCGTTCTCATCCATCCCCCGTTCCTTTCTGACCATGTCCTCCTGTAGGGCGGGGGAGGGTGAGAGCGTGGGGCAGGAGGAGAACGGCGCATCAAAATGGGCGGCGGAAATTGACCCATTTCTATGTCAGCTGGAATTTCAAACTGCGAGCACGTCGCGTCACTGCTGGGTCAACCAGGCACCATGCTATTTTAGGTGTGGGATATTCGTTCATGTCTGGCACCATGGTATTTTTAGGTGTGGGATATTCGTTCATGTCTGGCACCATGCTATTTTTTAGGTGT
The DNA here is from genome assembly GCA_016801955.1 of Conus betulinus. Taxonomy (NCBI): domain Eukaryota; kingdom Metazoa; phylum Mollusca; class Gastropoda; order Neogastropoda; family Conidae; genus Conus; species Conus betulinus. The sequence goes on from JADBJO010025597.1 coordinate 16,152, forward strand.
GGGATATTCGTTCATGTCTGGCACCATGCTATTTTAGGTGTGGGATATTCGTTCATGTCTGGCACCATGCTATTTTTAGGTGTGGGATATTTCGTTCATGTCTAGCACCATGTTATTTTCGGTGTGGGATATTCGTTCACATATCTGACATCATGCTATTTTCGGTGTGGGATTACCCATTTATATTTCTGGCACCATGTTATTTTCAGTGTGGTATGTCCGTCCATATCTGGTGCCCTCTTATTTTTGTGTGTGTAGGATTTCCGTTCATAGCTCTCACCTTGTTATTTTCAGAGTAGGATATCCGTTCATATCTGGCAGCATGTTCTTTTCGGTGTTAGATATCCGTTCATATCTGTCACTATGTTATTTTCGGTGTAGGATATCCGTTCATATCTGGCAGCACGTTACTTTCGGTGTAGAATATCCGTTCATATCTAGCAGCATGTTATTTTCAGTGTAGGATATCCGTTCATATCATATCTGGCACCATGTTATTTTCGGTGTAAGGTATCTCCTATACTGTGTAAGCTGGCATCCACGACACTTTCGCCATAAGACATAGGATATCCGTGCACCCCTTTCAACAATTTACTTAATCGGTCATGTGCAGGATATCCGTGCGCACTTGACATCATGTTACTTTCTCCGTGAGGTGCAGGGTACCCAGTCCACACCTGGCACTGTTACTTTCTCCGTGAGGTGCAGGGTACCCTGTGAACGCCTGGCATTGTTACTGTCTCTGTAAGGTGTTGAATACTCAATGCACGCCTGGCACCATGTTACTTTCGCCGTAAAGTGTGGGATACTCGGTGCACGCCTGACACTATGTTACTTTCGCCGTAAAGTGTGGGATACTTGGTGCACGCCTGATACTATGTTACTTTCGCCGTAAAGTGTGGGATACTTGGTGCACGCCTGACACTGTTACTTTCGCCGTAAAGTGTGGGATACTTGGTGCACGCCTGACACTGTTACTTTCGCCGTAAAGTGTGGGATACTCGGTGCACGCCTGGCACTATGTTACTTTCGCCGTAAAGTGTGGGATACTTGGTGCACGCCTGACACTGTTACTTTCGCCGTAAAGTGTGGGATACTTGGTGCACGCCTGACACTGTTACTTTCGCCGTAAAGTGTGGGATACTTGGTGTGCGCCTGATACTATGTTACTTTCGCCGTAAAGTCTCTCTCTCTCTCTCTCTTCAGTTCTCTCTCTCTCTCTCTCTCTCTCTCTCTCTCTCTCTCTCTCTCTCTCTCTGTCTCTTCACTTCACATCACACTCTCCATTTTTCTCTTCCCCTTCTCTCTTGTTACTCCCACCTTTCTGCTCTTGCATGCGCGCGCGCGCGCGCGCGCGCGCGCTCGTGTGTGTGTGTGTGTGTGTGTGTGTGTGTGTGTGTGTGTGAGAGAGAGAGAGAGAGAGAGAGAGACACACACACACACACACACACACACACACACACACACACACACACACACACACAGACACACACACACACACTTACTTGTGAGCAATCTGAGGGTGCACAAGCTCGCGAGGGATGGGGGTAACAGACGTGGTCGATGCTATGCACAGTAGCGCATGTCATGTGTTCCGCCAGCTGTGGGGGCTGGGGTTGGGGGTGGGTTGGTGGTTAGGGAAACTGTGGTATGTCTGTCCATTGATTGTCTTACTAGTGTTTTCATAGGTAAGTACCTTCTATTTTTCTTTGTCATTTACGTCTCTTTCATTAATCAACGTCATCGTCATCATCATCATCATCATCATCATCATCATCATCGTTATCATCATTATCATCATCTTCTTCTTCTTCTTCTTACTAGTATTGTGTTTGTTATTACGAACATTATTGCTATCACTAATACCAGTAGCTATTCATCGTGAGCGTCACTGCTGCTGCTGTTGTTGTTGTTGTTGTTGTTGTTGTTGTCAATGTTGTTACAGATCAGTGATAGCAGCGTCATCTTCTGAGTGTTGGTTTCCCACATATAGTCATAGAGACACGCCTGAACGTGAATACACATGCGCGCGCTCGCACGTTCGCACGCGTGCACTTGCACACAGGTGCGAGCGCGCGCGCGTACACACACGCACACAGATAAGTGTGCTCACTGTTGTTATTATCATTATTATTATCATTATTATGGTTATTATTATTATTGCCGTCGTTGTTGTATTCTTCTTCCCTTCTTCTTCTTCTCTCTTCTTCTTCTTCTTCTTCTCTCTTCTTCTTCTTCCTTACCCCTTCTTCTTCTTCTTCTTCTTCTTCTTCTTTTCTTCTTCTTCTTCTTCTTCCCCTCCCCTTTGTTTCTGCTTCGCTCTTCTTCTTCTTCTTCTTCGTCGTCTTCTTCTTCTTACGACCCAAGCATGCCATGTGCTGCACCCTTCCCCCTCTCTCTGTCTCTTTCTCTCTGTCTCTGTCTGTCTGTCTGTTTCCCATTGGTCCATCCATCCGTCCCTCTGCCTGTCTGTCTCTCTTTCTCTCCTATCCGTCGGTCTGTCTGTCTGTCCAGCTGCTGTCGGTGTGTCTGTCTCTGTCTGTCTGTCTTTCTGTCTGTCTCCTTCTCCTGTCTATATTTGTCTGTCTGTCTGTCTCCTTTTGATTATCTGTCTGTCCATATGTCTATCACTCTGAATGTCTGTCTGTCTGTCTCTTTCCTGTCAGTCTGTTTCTCTCTCCCTCTCTCGATCTCTTCTTTTTTTCTCCCCCCCCCCCCCCCTTTCCGCGCTTTTTCCTCTCTCGTTTTTCTGTCCGCCTGCCCCCCCCCCCCCCACATCTCTCTCTCTCTCGCTCTGTCACGCACGCACGCACGCACGCACGCACGCACACACACACACACACACACACACACACACACACGCACACACACATGAAACAATACATGTAGGTCGGGAAGCAACGACCACATAGAACGTTGATATGCACAGCTGTTGAAAAATGCTGGCTATACAAAAGTCTTTGTCAAACACTGGTATGCACACAAACGAACTTAACAATGAGCAATCTAACTTGTGTTCTCTTTCTCTCCCTATCTCTCTCTCTCTCCTCTCTCGTCTCTCTCTCTCTCTCTCTCTCTCTCTCTCTCTCTTTCAAAGACACACAGACACAAGACACGCATACATACAGACAGACAGACACACACGCACACACACCCACCCACCCACCCACACACACACACACACACAAATGCACACACACGCACACACATGTGCTTGTGTGCTCACGCATGCACACACGCACGCACAAGCTCATGAGTACACACAAATGTGTGCATGCACAAAGAGAGAGAGAGAGAGAGAGAGAGAGAGAGAGAGAGAGAGAGAGAGAGAGATTTTCCTCTTCACCCACCTCTGGGTGTGGACTTAATCTTCGACGTGGAAGTCTTCTATCTCTTTTCTTCTTCACCCACCTGTGGGGTTTCTAACTGAGTCGGTCTTTCTCACCTTGTCTTTTGACGCCAAAGCCCTGCGTGAAAGACCTTGCTTCCACTTCTGTCGCCCAGACCACGTTTCTTTCGACTCTGTCCTGCTCACTCTTCTCTCTCTCTCTCGTGTCGCGTTTTCTCTTCTCTCGTTCTCCGCTCAGTTTCTATAGGGATTGAACCAAAGAATCTCCCTTAAGCCATTCCGTTGTCCATTCTCCCGTTCATTTTTATACAGGGATTGAACCAAAGAATCTCCCTTAAGCCATTCCGTTGTCCATTCTCCGTTCAGTTTATACAGGGATTGAACCAAAGAATTCTCTCAGTTTATACCAAAGATCTCCCTTAAGCCATTCCGTTGTCCATTCTCCGTTCAGTTATATTGAACAAAGGGATTCCGTTGATTCTCCGTTCAGAATACTGAACCAAAGAATCTCCCTTAAGCCATTCCGTTGTCCATTCTCCGTTCAGTTTATACAGGGATTGAACCAAAGAATCTCCCTTAAGCCATTCCGTTGTCCATTCTCCGTTCAGTTTATACAGGGATTGAACCAAAGAATCTCCCTTAAGCCATTCCGTTGTCCATTCTCCGTTCAGTTTATACAGGGGAACCAAATTGAACCAAAGAATCTCCCTTAAGCCATTCCGTTGTCCATTCTCCGTTCCGTTTATACAGGGATTGAACCAAAGAATCTCCCTTAAGCCATTCCGTTGTCCATTCTCCATTCAGTTTATACAGGGATTGAACCAAAAGAATCTCCCTTAAGCCATTCCGTTGTCCATTCTCCGTACAGTTTTATACAGGGATTGAACCAAAGAATCTCCCTTAAGCCATTCCGTTGTCCATGTTGCTTCTCTACCGCCAGTGACTTCCTCTCCAGCTGCATTCCTCCACACATCAGCATCTACACACATTCCTACATAGTAGCTTAGCTAGCGACCACCTCTCGTCAGGTGGACACCAAATTTTCAAGGCGACCTCGGAGGTCACTTTCACACAGTAACTATCCTATAGAAAGCTATGACGACATCGTCCTCACGCATCACAACCATCCTGACAACAGCATCAGCACAGTGCCTTACAGCAATACCGACCCAACAAGCAAAAGACTCCTGTTCTTCAAGCGAATGGGCTCGGTATATTTTTCCAAACAACTTCAGCTGACTGAGCCTTCAACACTCACTTGATGTTCCGAGGTCCTAGTGATAAATTTGTCTCCCTTTGGCTATCAGGAAGGTTCGAACTCGGGAAGGGTCCTCACCGCCTTAGATGCCAACCATCACCTGACGAAATAGTTATCTGACAACCTCCTCCTCCTCCCCACAGTGTGAACATCTGTGCTGAGTGAGGGTACTACTGGTTTTAGGCCCACTAACCTATTTCTCCATGTTATGGATGGTGCGGTGCTGAGCGTATTACTGTCCGACTCTCACTCTCAAAAGTTTGAATGCGCGAAACGATTATTCCCTGCACACACACCCACACCACACGAAAAGGGACAGCCAGGCAACACACACGTGAAGTTTTCTTTCTTTTATATGCGGCCTGAACCATCAGATCATGAACACATATCAATATACATCAGCACAAAATCAATACACGCCGCCACCAGCAAGCTTCGACCGTCGCTCTCAAAACTGACACATTAAACATTTCTTTTCTGGCACAGTTCTCTCTGGCACCGTCAGTGGTGTCCCAGCAGACACTGTCCACACAGCTGGCTGCAACGAGGCCAGGTCACAGGCTTCACGCGGCAAGCAGAGCCGCTCACGATTTGGACGGTGAGATTAACGTCCTATCGGCCTGTGGCCCTTAAGACAAGACCGCTCACGAGTACAGTTCGAAGTGGAGTCCCACAGGGCACACCACACAGCAGAAAAATCACGTCAGAGTAAGGACCTGGCGGTCAGCCTCTCCATGTCGTCTTGAGGGAGAATCCTGAGGCCCTTTACTACACAAGGCCACTACTGACCTGGCGGTCAGCCTCATCATGTCATCTTGATGGAGAATCCAGAGGCCCTTTACTACACAAGGCCACTACTGACCTGGCGGTCAGCCTCACCATGTCATCTTGATGGAGAATCCAGAGGCCCTTTACTACACAAGGCCACTACTGACCTGGCGGTCAGCCTCCATGTCGTCTTGATGGAGAATCCAGAGGCCCTTTACTACACAAGGCCTCTACTGACGTGGCGGTCAGCCTCACCATATCGTCTTGATGGAGAATTCAGAGGCCCTTTACTACACAAGGCCACTACTGACCTGGCAGTCAGCCTCACCATGTCGTCTTGACGGAGACAGCGGCTGGAGTACGGGCTGTACCCCCACACCTGATGGTAAACAGTTCCAGGCCGGACTCAGTGGCCTCACCGATACCTGGGGAACTGATTAACTACATTGGCTACCTAGTCTACTACCTACATATTTATCGTCCTTTTTGTCACTAGCAGCCATTCTTCACATTATACATTTCACTGGAATTTTGGGGAAAAAATACCCATAATATAGTCAACTAAGTTTCAATACAATGGGGTGCCATTACAATAGAAAAATTCCTCAATTAGCACCATGAGTGATTACATTGAAGAAAAGATTTTCCTCATGTCCCCTTTTCAAAGTACCAAGAATACAATTATTACAGATAAACGAAGATTTTCCATTTTCCCCTTTTCATCAAGAAAAGAAATGTTTTTCATCTTTCTACATTACCACCACTAGACGTGTCCACAACAGGAATCCGAATACATTTTCCAATAATTTTATACACAATAATTTTCATTTCTCACTTCCAGAGCAAACTGACACTCACATCATTAGAATACTTTAGGGAAAGATAAAGAACGTTTAAAAAAAAACACTGATTCAATTTAATCACTTTTACCCCCAATCACATATAAATCTACATAATTATTCTCTCTCTTCCATCTACTCCCTTCATTCTTCTCAGCCTCATCTCGACTCACACATTTACTACCACAACTTCCTACAGTCACCCAATGTCTCGTCAAGTCTTGTCAATCGCAAGCTTAATCAACGGAACAATTAAATCTTCTAGGCCTTCACTAAGAACTGGAAAATTAATGACTACCTGTAGGAAAAACCAGCTCCATCAGTACTGACCCTAACTTCCATGTAACTAGCCCCACATACCCGATTACCACCCAAAACTAAGTTGCGAGCCTCTCTTTGCACCGTGGGATGATGTTTCCAGGCTGCAAATCTGTAGGGACTGAAGGGAATCCTCGTTCACCTGACTGACAACAAAACGCGGGTGAGTAGCTGTCAGGTCAACAGGTCAACAGGCAAAACTTTCGCCACCTCGGAACTGTCCCCACAATTTGGGACCGGACAAAAATGGTCCGTCACACTCCACCACGATGGAAATTCTGTTTTGGTCCAAAGTGCTTAAAGCTCTTTGCGAGAGATTTTTTGTTCCCTTTGACACTCACTGGGAATATGTCACAAGGATAATGAGGTACACTTTATTCATTATTTTGTACATGAAAACGGCATCCTAGTCTAAGAGGGAGAGTAGGAAGTGTTTTGTAATCATTTACTTGAAGAGAAGAAGATTTAAGAAGTATGAGCTTGGTATTTCGAGTGCATAAACTTTCAAATAGTTTTAGACAGTTTTAACCAGCTAAGTCCCAGCATGTTGATGCGTAGTCAATATCTGGTTTGTACATATGCATGGAAGAATAATTTTTCGAATATGCTGATCAAGTAATGCTGTATTCTGCTAAGCTGAAATACCTTACTGAAAGTTCGTGAGTTGGAGACGAGACATGAAAAGATCAAGTGATATTGTTATCAATACCAAGACCAAGTAATCTGTGGGAATCAACTTCTTCTAAATTTTATCAACACCAGTAATGCCTGATCTGGTGTTTTATTTATGAGGAGAGAGTGGAGAGAGAGAGAGAATGGACAGAGACACAGAGAGAAGCGAGAGAGAGAGAGAGAGAGAGAGGAGAGAGAAGGACAAGACACACACACACACAAACACACACACACACACCCCACCAC
>JADBJO010025598.1:5000-7500 GCA_016801955.1 Conus betulinus
ACATTATCAAATGAATTTTCAAAATCGACAAAGCATCCATATTATCTACCATTTTTAATTTTCAATACTTCATTTATAATCTTTTTCAGAACAAAAATGTGATCAATTGTTCTGTGATTCTTTCGAAATCCTGCCTGTTCTTTGACTAAAAGTTGATTTTGTTCAAAGGTAATCTGTCACTCTGTTATTGATAATCGTACAAAACACTTTTCCCAATGTATTGGTAAGTGTTATTCCTCGATAATTGTTTGGATCTCCTGGATTACCATTCTTGTATAATGGGACATTCAAACATTTTTTTCCCACCAATCTGGATAAATTCCTCTCTTATAAACAAGGTTAAACATTTTTTGTAATCATGTGTGTGGTAATTGGAAGACTAGTTTTAATCATCTCATTAGTTATGCCATCCATTCCTGGTGATTTGTTATTTTTTTTTGCTGTAGGCAAGCTTTCTTAATTTCGCCAGATGATATAGGCAAATTAATGTTTGATAACATGGTATAGTTCATTTGTCTATTTTTTAGTTCAACATCTACTTTTTTCTTTTGGTCTTTGTCTACATTTACTTCATTTCCGACGATTTTTTCAAGATGTAAAATCCATTTTGAAGCATTTAATTGATGAACGCAGTTGGTATTTTCACTAATGTTTTGTAAATGTTTTAATGTGTTCCACGCCGTCTTTGGATCTGTGTAAAGAGATTCATTAATCTCATTGACAAGAAAACTGGCGTATGTTCTTTTCTTCTGTTTTATTAATTTATTATATATTTTGCGTTTGGTATAGTACTTTTGACATAGACATTTATTGTAAGATTGTCTATTTATGCATTCAACATGGATCTGAGATCTTTCCTGTGTTCATAGCATTCTCTATCAAACCATTTCCTGTTCTTTTTCTTTTAAAATGGCGAATCTTAGCTCTCTTCTGAAGACTAATGCTGGCCGCCGACGTCAGCATAAAAGTCATTTACAATCTCGTTTAGTGAACAATGAGAAATAGTGGTTTCATCTTCAACATATCTATCCAAATTGTGTTCCACTTGGAGAATTTGTTCCTTTATCCATGGCATTGTTAACGCTTTTAAATATTTTTCTTCTGACAATGTTTCCCCAAAATATCGATCATTTACGTCCTTTGAGCTTAGTCTTTCTTCAAGTAAAGTTTGTGAGGACACATTATTCGTTTTCATTTTTGATGTAAGATCAGAAACTAGAGTTTTTAGTTCGACGGGACAATGGTCTGACAATGTCATAAGGGGATAAACTTTCATACTTAACATTTTTTTTTCATATTGTTAGAACAAATAAAGTAATCAACAACGCTGCAACCATTTTGTTTGTAGCAGGTAAAATGTCCATCTAAATCACCTAATGTTATTCCATTAAGAATACATAAATGATTTTCAAGACACATGGATACAAGTCTTCTTCCAGCTTTTTGAACACATTTGTCCATAGAGTTCCTGTCATGAAAGGTTTCAAACACATAATCATTCGGTATGTGATATCTATTATTTCATATTCCATTTGATTATGATCAGGGATGTTTCCAGTTCTTGCGTTGAAATCACCACATATTATAATGTCTCCATGTTGATTATGTTTTTCTATGCTTTCTTCTAATTAATCCCATATATCTTAAGTGTGCTCTTTTCCGAAGGAGGATGTTTCAGGAGGGATGTACACACAACCAATAAAAGTCTTTTTGTGGTTAGCAGTACTTCTCACCATCAACCACACAATATCACTGTTACTGCTTGGTAGAACAGTAATATTTTGTCGCAAATGTTCCTTAATGTAAACTGATATTCCACCAGAGGACGTCACTGCCTTTTTTCGCTTTGGTGTGTGTGTGTGTGTATGTGTGTGTGATTGTGTGTGTGTGTGTGTGTGTGTGTGTGTGTGTGTGTGTGTGTGTGTGTGTGTGTGTGTGTGTGTGTGAACTCCCCCCCCCCCCCCCCCCCCCCCCTCACACACACACACGCACAAGCTGGTTAAAAAATGCGATTATGCATAATTATACATGGGCGAAATTCAAACAAACAAATGAACAAAACAAACGAACACAAACAAAAGAAATAAACAACAAACAGACAAACAAAAAGACCCTCAGTCAGTACGTATAATCTTTTGTTTATGATTTTAGATTTCATTTAACACTGAGAATGGGGGTAGGGGTGGTGACAGAGTCGATTAGACACTACGGCAAAACAATGACCCGTCCTCCAGAGTTCTACAGACAAAGTGCAGGCACGGGGTAATTCTCCACTGAGCGAGTCTTGATAGTTCTGAAGAAATTCACTGATATTCAAACCTGACGTGAACATACCATGAATCGCTTTGGCTTTTTGTTGACTCACACGACAGAGGTGTAACAAATTCAACTTTACTTGTACCGGAATGATGTTTGGACCGTATAGCCTTGAAAACACATACACACACACACACACACACACACACACACACACACACACACACACACACACACACACACA
>JADBJO010025598.1:10000-15000 GCA_016801955.1 Conus betulinus
CGCATTTAGTCTTGTTTCCATTTCGTCATGCAAGCCTGACTGCTTGCTGACCAGTCTGCAAGCACCACGTGACTTCCTTCTTCTTCACGTATTCATTCCTGTCTCGACAAATTAATAGGATTGAGTTACATTATTTTTAAGACACACAGATTTGTCAGATTACCTTGCCAGAATCTCATTGTTAATGTCAAAACACACAACTCCAATCTTCCTGAGTACTGTTGGTGTTTGGGGGTACAAACGATTTCGTTTCTTTCTTCGTCTTCTTTCTTTTTCTTTCTTTCTAGCTTTTCTTTTCTTTCTTTCGATCGTTCTTTCTTCTTCCTTCCTTCCTTCCTTTCTTTTCTTCTCTTTTTTTTTATTATTTGTATTTCTTTCAAAGGTATCGCCAAAATATTATAATGCCTTACGCTGATGTTAATTTTACACCACAATTCTTGGAGCCTGAGCATATGGGTCAACGTGCAGACACGCAGCCCCAGTGTAGGCAGCTGTATTGCTTATCTTTTCACAGTTTACACGTATGGAGATGTTTTGGTGTCCCTGGCACCTGGATATCTCCGTCACAGCACTCAGCAGAGGAACATCGTGTATTCAGCCCTTTTACTTTGGACCAGTAGTTTTTTCACATGGATATATATATATATATATATATATATATATATATATATATATATATATATATATATATATATGTGTGTGTGTGTGTGTGTGTGTGTGTGTGTGTGTGTGTGTACGCGCGCACCGCACAGCAAAGCACAACATAGCACAACACAATACAAGAGAACGCAGCGCAACAAAATAGAATGCAGAGCACCATATAACACACACACACACACACACACACACACACACACACACACACACACACACACCATATGGAGAAAAACAGTGTACTCTCGCTCTCTCTCTCTCTCTCTCTCTCTCTCTCTCTCTCTCTCTCTCTCTCTCTCTCTCTCTCTGTGTGTGCGTGCTTGCACACAGCACACCATATAACACCAAACCAAAACCACACACACCGCGTCACATCACACTACACCAACACCACACCACACCACACCACCACACCACACCCCATTCCACCACACCGCATCCCACCACACCACATTACACACCACCACACCACAGCTCACCCCACCTGACCCCACATACCACACCTCAACATGATGCAAGTCGACACTAAGAACACTGTCCTGTATTTAAACGTACACCCCAGTCACCTCTTCTGGCTGCATCCGTTCACGCTTTACTGTGAGAACATCTCTTTAGAAAACCAGCTCATCGGCCGGCCAGGTCAGAAGAATCAGACCGGATCAAAAGTGCATTAGAGTCGAATTGTCACAACACACACACACACACACGCGCGCGCGCGCGCGCGCGCGCGCGCGCACGCACGCACGCACGCAGAGAGAGAGAGAGAGAGAGAGAGAGAGAGAGAGCGCAGTACACTGTTTTTTCTCCTTAGGGAGTGTGTGTGTGTGTGTGTGTGTGTGTGTGACATTACCTCACCACGAGTGTCACATCCTTTCCTCCTGCCTTTTGGACTACTGGTGTAAAAGTCTTCAATGGCCATCCAACCCACTCCACGCCTTTATCTGATTCACCCAGGAAAGGGAGACCATTCACTTCCCTTACGTCCCTATAGCTTTCTGTATTGGGGCCGTTTGGTCCTCAGCTGACAACGAACGAACGCCATGTTAGAACTGGACGGAGACAGGAGGGCTGGGGCACAAATCAATCCGACCCGATACTCTACAACATTCACAGTTTCCACAATGAAGGCAAGGCATGGATAATTTCTAACCAAGCAGAGCTTTTCCCTGCTGTGCATCAACAAGCACAAAATCAAAACTGGACACAAAGCTAGGCTCTGTCTGTCTGTCTGTCTGTCTGTCTGTCTCTGTCTCTCTCTCTCTCTCCCTCTCTCTCTCTCTGCTGTCTGCCTGTCTGCTGTCTCTCTATCTCTGTCTGTCTGTCTGTCTCTCTCTCCCCCCCCCCCTCTCTCACTCTCTCTCTCTGTCTCTATGCAGGGCGGCAAACTCTTTGGAACTTAAAGTGAATTTGAATAAAAGTAATATAGTTGTCTTTAGAAAGGGGGGGTATCTGGCAGCTAGAGAGAGATGGATGTTCGATGGTATTGCTATGCCTGTCTCAAATGTTTATAAATACTTGGGGATTTATTTCTTCTCGACACGTTTGAGCTTTACCGTCGCTTGTAAAGACCTTGCTAGTAGAGCAAAAAAATGCGTTGATAACTGTTATGAAAAGATTGAATGCATTGAATAATAATTCTCTTGATTTATTTTTAAAATATTTGATTCTCAAATACAGCCCATTTTGCTGTACGGTTCTGAAATCTGCTGATTGGAGAAAGCGGTTGTACATTGTGAAGCAGTACATTTGTTTGCACTTAAAAGGGTTTTTAGGTTTAGATAAGCGCGTCTCTAATGATTTAGTCTATGGGAGAAACACACCGATACCCACTGTCCATTTGTTCAGCCGTAAGGTGTGTTAGATACTGGTTAAAGCTTTTGCACATGGATGATTTTAGGTTACCACGCAAATCGTATATGATATGTTGCTAGAATTGGATGCAAGGGGAAAGAAAAACTGGGTGTCGAATGTGCGTCTGATGTTGTGTGAATATGGCTTTGGTGATGTATGGCTGAATGGGGGTGTTGGGGATCAGCGTTTGTTCGTGCGTTCTTTTCGTCAAAGGTTAATAGACTGTCGATGGCAGACATGGAATGATCATATTTCAGACTAGTGAAAGGTATGATTTGTATAGAAACTATTCAAATGTTGGTAATAATCAATCGTATTTAAGGTTTGATCTAGATATGTATTTGAAAAAATTGATAGTTAAGTTTAGACTGGGCGTATCTGATATAAAAACTCACCAGTTAAGGTACAGGCAATACAGAGAGAAAACGATTTAATTTGTCCAATGTGCATGCAGGGAGAGGAAAATGAATTGCATTTCTTGTTTTGCTGTCCGCTTTGGCAGACATCCGCCAGAACTTTATTCCACACAAAAATATTGTAGACATCCCTGCATGTTTAGATTGTGTGTTTTACTCAGCTCCAACAGTTATGCACAAATGAAGAGCTTTGGTCTCTTCTTGTGTAAAGCATTTAAGGTAAGAGATACATTTACCTCCTAGTTGCCATTTTTCGTTGTTGTTACTACCCTAATATGTTAATCTGAAGCATTTTGTTTATTTCCTGTTTTGAGTGTAAAGCTTCCCCTTTCAAATGGGCCAATGGCCTTTCTGAATAAATATCTTGAGTCTTGAGTCTCTGTCTCTGTCTCTGTTAATTTGTTTATGCACCCTCTGCTTCTCTGCCCAAAATGCCATTATTAATTTATGACAAATCTGCTTCTTGACATTAGAACTACATTAAAATGCAATTATATTGAATTGTTGTACAAACATGTCTTAAAACGGCGTGCAATGGCAAGGGCAGTTTGTAAAGTTGAACCTCGCGCTAGAATCTTCAAAATCAATCAGTAGATCAATCAATCAATCAATCATACAGTTAGTCAGTCAGTCAGTTAATCAATCAATCAAATTATCAATCGTTCTCTCTCTGTCTCTCTCTCTCTCTCTCTCTCTCTCTCTCTCTCTCTCTCTCTCTCTCTCCTGCCTCCTCCCCCAAAAAAACAACAACACACAACAACAACACATAGAAAACAAAAAAAAAAAAAAAAAAAGAGAAAAAAAAAAAAAAAGCCCCGTGAATGATGCGACACAAGTGCCAAAGCAGTTTTCGATGTTCTGACAGAAGCAGCTGAGCATAGACGCTGGTCAGAACATGACACTGAACGAGAACACCGACAGACTAAGTATGTGCAGGTCAAATGATACCAATAATTGCCACTAAATTCAGAAGACGGAAAGACAAAAAAATTTGTATAATCATGAACAGAGACACACGGCAAAAAAGACAACACACACACACACACACACACACACACACACACAGAGACACACACACACACACATATATACACACACACGCGCGCGCGCGCGCGCGCCATCGTTATTCTTCCCCCTCCTTCACCTTCTCTCTCTCTCTCTCTCTCTCTCTCTCTCTCTCTCTCTCTCTCTCTCTCTCTCCCAAGTGTGCGCGGATATGTGCTTGCATCAGAAACCGCTGAGATCCATTGACAGTTGAAATATTTATGGTTCCCTGGTTTCATTCGCCTTGCTACATTAATTCCAGTCCATTGGCTGTATGTAAATGAAAGAGAGAACATGAATGTTACCCTCCCGTCCCCTCCCCCCTCCCCCCCCCCCCTCTCTCTCTCTCTGTTGTTTATGGTGGGATGTCTAAGGCTGGTAGCAGACAATCCATGAGCAAAGATGTGTCAATGTAACTATTAGACAGTCTCTAGAGGTAGTGACGCCCCGAAAGCCTTGTTTTACCTCACCACCAGTTGGTCTGACTATCCCTCTGCATCATTCTCCCCTTCCATCCTCATTTGATATTCATTGTGTATCGTGTGTATGTGTCTGTGTCTTTTGCATCAATCAGTTGTTGTGTGACCGACGAACAGACTGCAGTTCTAGTCTCTGAGTATCTTGCTGTCAACACAGACAGGGCAGGCGTCTAAACCCTGTAGGCACCCTGTGTTCATCTGGCATAGTAATCACCACGGTCTGATGAGCCACCATAGTTTGGGCAAAGGTGAAGTTTTGAGTTTCTCCCTAGAAAAAAACAAACAAACTCTGTCTCTCTCTGTCTCTGTCTGTCTGTCTGTCTGTCTGTCTCTCTCTCTCTGTTTCTGTTTTCTCTCCTCTCCCCTCTCTCTCTCTCTGTCTCTGTCTGTCTGTCTCTGTCTCTCTCTCTCTCTCTCTCTCTCTCTCTCTCTCTGTATGTGTGTGTGTGTGTGTGTGTGTGTGTGTGTGTGTGTGTGTGTGTGAAATCAATAGTGGAGAAAAATAAGTGCAAGCTAAGTATCCATCAGTCATTACAATAAGGACTTGGTAAACATT
>JADBJO010025598.1:20000-23601 GCA_016801955.1 Conus betulinus
TCCTTTATTTTTTATTGCAACTTTGATTTACCACCAACCGTTTGGTTTGTTTTTGTTTTGTTGTTTTTTTTTTTTTTTTCTGGAGTGGCAAAATAATTTTGTTTTCTTCCCCAACCCCACTTAAGACTTAGTGTTCACTTTTCATTGTACCCCCCCCCCCCCCCCCCCCCCCCCCCTTCAAAAGTGTCCCTATGTAACTTTTGTGTGTTTTTTTTTTTTTTTCCTCCTCTTCTAGTTTTGTGCTAGTCCCGTCTCCGATTATACGGGTGGGCTGTGCCAGTAGGGTAGTCCAGAGGGCTTTTTCTAATTTCTAGTCTTACTTTTTCTTACTGTCTTGGTGATTTCCACTCTGTCTACTTTTGCTGTTTTCTGACTTCATTCTCTCTCTATTTCGTCTTTATCAATAGGCACCTATCTAGTTTGAAAATTTTTCTCATTCTCATTTCTTAGGTAGGGTTTCTGATAGTGATTGTGTGTATTATCCCCTTTTTAGGTGTTTGTCTTTTCATTGTTTTAATTAATGTTGTTTTAAGATTTTTTTTTTTGTGTGTATGTGTAAAGGATTGTTGAGTGAGTGCCTCTTTTTCTATTTCTACCTCTGTTTTGTTAGGGCATTGTTGTTCCATAGGCTGGTGAGCTTCCCACCTTCTCTTGCGGTAGTAGCAGGGGGCATGGCGATGGGAGACGCTTAGCCTTACGTAGTTTTTTTTTTTCGTTTCACACAACCTTTTTCTTTCCTATTATTTGAATTCGATTTTTTTTCTCCTTCCCCTGGCCACTGATTTGATCCAAAAGGGTGATCATTTTGGAGGCCTGTCCCAAAAAACAATTTTTTTTTTTTTTTTTCTTGGAAATTCTTCTTGGTTTTGCAACAGGCGTTGGCCTGTATCGGTGCGCACTCTGAGAATGGAACAGACGATTTAGATAAAGAAGAGGCTGACTGTGCCCAATGATAAAGGCAGAGGCCTAACACATACAGAAGTATGTGAATTGTAGTTGAATGACCGGTACTCAAGCCGTAAGTATCTAATTTTATATTGTGAGAATCTAGATGATTCTCCATTTTGTTTTCAACGGTTTATTGTCGGAACCGAAACTATGTTTGAAAAATTGAAGAGTTCAAAAATGTAAAGTGTAACATGACTGCTAACTGGCTGGCAGTGTTTTTGAACCCGTGTTTATCCGGTTTGTTATAGCTCTCCCCGTGCGGTAGAGGAGACTGGAGATCGGGCACTAAGGTGGATGGCTGGGGGCTGCGCGCGTTCCCGGGCCAAGCTCCGATCCGCGGGAAGATCCAGGTTGGGCAAGAGTTTGTCGCCGACCAGTAGTTGTGATGTGTATGGGATCCCCGCACAGAGGAAGCCAGTTCCGGACACCACAGAGAGTGTGTGTGGACACTTGCAGTGAGTAAACCTGCAAAATCAGTAACGTGTGCAGAAGAAGAGTGCTTGTTTGGCTGCACCAGCTGAAAGACAAATAATGAAAATATATATGCTTTGATTGATGCCAGAGTAGTAAAAAACCCCCATGGGATTTAAAAGATTAAGGAGGGGATGAATCAAAATTGACCTTTGTTTGCGCCTTATGTGTATGGAGTGGATGCAGTTGTGTGCGGAGGAAAGACGTCAGGTTCGTGTGTGTATGTGCGTGCATGCATGGATATCGTACGTCTGACAGTGGTGACCCCGACTTGGAACTTTGTTTTTGTTTCGTACCCCTCCCATTGGTTGTGATGTTCCCCACCCCATTTTGAATTGAAAAAAAAAAATGATTTGCTTTTTAAGGTATTAGTGATGTTGTGTGGGAACAGCTGATTATTACATACAATTACCTTTTCTATTTGGATACATCCCCCCCCCCCCCCCCCCCCCCCCCCCCACTAATTTTCTTTATATTGTAAAAATTTCCATTTAAACCCCTCCCCATATTTCCTTTCTTGATTTATTATTCAGCAATTTGAACAGAATTTGCTGTGAAATCCCCACCTTCTTTAGTATTCCCACGTTTTTTTTTTTTCTACTGAGTATTTTAAGGATTTTCATGTACCCCCCCCCCCCCCCCCCCCCCCCCCCCCCCCCCTCATTATACCCTCCCCAGTACTTTATCAATTTTTTTTTTTTGGTAATTTTCTTGTTTAAACCCCTTCTTGTACTTATTATTAATTGCATAAATTGATTCCTTTCATTATTTTGAATCAGTTTCTTTATATTGTATCCATTTCCTGATTTTATTTCAAATTTTGAAAAATATTTTGTTTTGTAACCCTCCTTTATTTTTATTGCAACTTTGATTTATACCAACCGTTTTTTTGTTGTTGTTGTTTTTTTTTTTTTTTTTTCTGGAGTGGCAAAATAATTTTGTTTTCTTCCCCAACCCCACTTAAGACTTAGTGTTCACTTTTTCATTACCCCCCCCCCCCCCCCCCCCCCCCCCCCCTTCAAAAGTGTCCCTATGTAACTTTTGTGGTGTTTTTTTTTTTTTCCTATTCTAGTATTTTGTGCTAGTCCCGTCTCCGATTATACGGGTGGGCTGTGCCAGTAGGGTAGTCAGAGAGGGCTTTTTCTAATTTCTAGTCTTACTTTTTCTTACTGTCTTGGTGATTTCCACTCTGTCTACTTTTGCTGTTTTCTGACTTCATTCTCTCTCTATTTCGTCTTTATCAATAGGCACCTATCTAGTTTGAAAATTTTCTCATTCTCATTTCTTAGGTAGGGTTTCTGATAGTGATTGTGTATTATCCCCTTTTTAGGTGTTTGTCTTTTCATTGTGTTTAATTAATGTTTTTTTAAGATTTTTTTTTGTGTATGTGAAAGGATTGTTGAGTGAGTGCCTCTTTTTCTATTTCTACCTGTTTTGTTAGGGCATTGTTGTTCCATAGGCTGGTGAGCTTCCACCTTCTCTTGCGGGTAGCAAGGGGGCATGGCGATGGGAGACGCTTAGCCTTACGTAGTTCTTTTTTTTTCGTTTCACAACCTTTTTCTTTCCTATTATTTGAATTCGATTTTTCTCCTTCCCCTGGCCACTGATTTGATCCAAAAGGGTGATCATTTTGGAGGCCTGTCAAATAAACAAATTTTTTTTTTTGCTTGGAAATTCTTCTTGGTTTTGCTGTTTGAAAACATTTTTTTTTTTTTTATTAGTGTGTATAGGAGTGATTGGATTTTGGTGTGAGTGGAAGGAAATTTTATACTGAAACTTTAAATTCATTTTTTTTCTTTTTCAAATTAAAAGTAAATTTTCATTGTTCTTTTTTTTTTTCATAAAATTTCTTTTTTTTTTTTTTTATATCTTAGAAAAAAAATTTTCATTCAAAATGTCGGCCTTTGAGACCTACCTGTCTCAGGGTAAGACGTTAGGCCTTGATGGGCCGGACTTGATTCAATATGTCAACAGTGTGAGGATCGCGCTGAGCGCGCAAGAGAGAGGGGAAGAAAGGATAAAGAGAAAGAAAAAGAAAAAAGGAAGAGAGGGAAGAAAAGGATAAAGAAAGGGAAGAAAAGGATAAAGACCTGTTCGGTTGCGTTTCTCCTTATTTCCCAAGATGCTATGTCTTGCTGAAAACAAAGTATGAGATTGATTGCCTTTTTGTTTATATTGAGAG